>KZ452001.1:2329040-2371816 GCA_002786265.1 Apostasia shenzhenica
GGTTGTCCCACCTCCTAGAGCAACACCAGAACCTGACCTTCTAGAGGATGATCTATTCTATGAGAGTGGTGATTATTATCATCCTCCTAGACGCCAGACTAGGCCCATAGGACCTCGAAGTTGGGCGTACCCCCTCCAAGGTGAAGGAGGTAGATTACAATATGGTTACGATGCTCCATATCGGGCTCGTAAATCTAGGCACTAATACCGAGCCCCGCGCTGCATCAGAAGGTCAGGAGTGGGAGATTGCAACTCCTTATACAGTTGTGTCAGAATCTCCCCCCAAGGAATTACTAGAGCCCCAAGCTCCTCAACATCCGTTTTGTTCGATTTTTTTGTTCCACATGCAGGTAGAGCCCACTTCCCTAGCTTGGCTGCAAGGGGCACTCGAAGTCCCTAGACTAGCTTGCCAGCTTCTCCGACTCAACCACATTGGTGGTTCCTCTTCCTCCAAGACCAGCACAACCAGTGATTCCTCCTCAACATCGAACATCAGTTGTGCCTCTAGTGACAACCATTATGATCCCTCCCTTTTGGTACAAAGGGTCTCAATTATTTATCCCCATGTCCACCGATTCATCCTCTCTTTTTGGCACAAGCAATACCTCCCTTTCTAAATGTTCAACTAGCAATCTCAATAATGTGAAAGTTTTTACTAACAATCTTCATCCCAAGATCTTGCTCCAATCTTGAGGCCTGAAGCTCTTGCTCCTTATTGTCGCTCTGATTACCTCTCCTGGCATAAGAGCCTTCAATTTCTTCAAGGCATTTGATATTGACACTCCGCTTAGTGAGACCAACTGAGCTGTTCTACTCCCAGAAGATCACAAATCCCCAAATTGGGCAACAACGACGGTAAGATAGAAACCCATCGAGCACATTTTAGTATGACTGCAACACAATGCAGTACTAATGGATAAGAACATTAAAGTTGAGGTTTCCTTAATCCAACTAGTTTGTGCATTTACAAGTTTATGGAGATTCTCATTGGATTAGTATTGATCTAGATAAATTCAGTAAGCCTGTACAAATAAACAAGTAAGCCGACTAACTTCCATGCAGTTAAACTTAAATGACTTACCATGAATTTCACCCCAGATCTATGCAGAAATAATACTGAATACAAAAATAGAACTTTGGGAAGATTGAAGATCAATTAGCTAGGAATTTCTATTTAAAGCCCTAGCTCAGCTCGTTTAAGGAAAATGAAAGCAAAGCTAATTTCCAAAAATAATATTTCAAATTAGCATTTAAATGAAAGTTCAACCCAGCAATAAGCAAATAGGATAAGCCTGTATATGACCATAAAACCACCATTAATTTGCAGGGTTTTAGGTTCAAAATATGATTAAAAAAAAACAAGAATTACTTGAATTTTAGATCAACCATGTAAGTCATAATTAGAGATTTACCAAAATTAAGATCACAACAATAGCATAGCCGAAGAAAATTTAAAAACCAGAAATTTCAAAAGCATAACAAAGACGAGTAGAACAAACAACAGAAAATAAAGAAATTAGCAATATACTTGGCAAGACAGGACAGAATCCCATAAGCCAAGCTGATCCTGAAGCTTCTATGGAAGCAGCCCACTGCAGCCTTCAACTATAGTCAAACCGATAACACCCGCGTCAAACCCGGTCAAAAGAAAAACACCGCTATAGGCCCCTTCTATTTTGGCCCGAATTTGCGGCCACCTACCCGGAGTGACCTAGTAAGAAGAACACCCTCAGTTCTTAATCTAAGTCAAAAATCTTATCAATCAGCATCAACCGCCTTCAACCTAGCGAGGCTATATACAAAAGGGGATAGAACTCGTGAAATGGCTGGATGATAGAAACCAATGTCGTCGTGCGCTCAATCGTGTCTGGAGGAGGCGCGGCATGTGCAGACGCGGTCAGACATGGCCAGCTTCATGCATCCTAGGCGGAGCTTAGTGGAGAGAAGGTAGGGCAAGCCAAATCAGCGTTAAGACAAATTAGGGCTGGATTAGTGAATTGAGCTGATTTAATGAAGAAATGATACTTTAGTCCTTCTAGTTTCAACCTTTCCATAGACAAGCACAAAGTGCAGCCAAATCAATCTAAAGAAAAATGAAACCCAACTTGGATCTAAACTATTTACAAGACTCAAAGTAGGCATTTCAAACGACTCGATAACATAATAAAAAATACATCTACCTCAAAATATAAACAAGAAATTATGCAATAGGTCAATCTTCACTTGAATGCAAATATTGTGTTGATCCATCCATCAGTAACCATAATGCCCCTGCATCAGTCTGCTACCCTATCACATTGCATTTTTTTTCAAAATGTCACTAAAACACTTTTAGGTGGCTGAAATTACTCTCCAATAAGGTAACCCTCCTTTCAAAATTGATTTTGAATTTTGCTACCCACAGAAAACAATTTCATAGAAACAACTACAAAATCTGAAGTATGAGCCTATAAAGTGCAAATAGAACCACGTAACTATTGTATTACTCATAACTTGTATTTGCAAGACATAAGAGGCAACACGAGATCTAAAAAAATAATAATAGCATTCAAGTAATTTTGAAAGAAGCTCATTCTCAACGATGAAATTCTACTTTCATTGCTCAAATCATTTCCTAAAAATAAATTGTTTCTTTTTCAACTATCTATCTTGTAGAAAAAATAAAAACAAAAATAATACTTTAAGATATCCCATAATGGCCATGGACCAAACAATGCATCTTCACATTTGATAAGGGGCTCAACCCATGGTCATTTCTTCCATGACAGGACCAAGAAAAGTCCTGGGAATCTCTCCACTAACCTCTCAAAGCTTTAGCCCGCTAGTTAAGACAACGTGATGTCTATCCAAATAAAGCCTTCATATCTCTGGGGCCAATCAGAAGCCTCACATCAGAATTAGCCACATCCCTCTAATCTAAGAGTTTCCTGTCTACCAATATCTAAATGCAGAAGTCAAAGATCAATTGAGTCTCGATTGTGCTATTATTATCCAGAATGTCATACTTCTATCAACCTCTCCAATGACACTCAAACGTCGCCCCACAATTTGTCGATCTTAGCCAAGGACTTCAAGATATAGACCTGACACTACAATGCTTTCTCCCGAAAAAAGTCTTCTTCTGCATCTGGCTATCACTTTGGACAAGCTCAAAAGCTCCTTATGTGTTTTGTTTTGTAGAATCCTTATTTATTCAACCAAGTCTAAATTTACCTAGAACAATGCGACAAAGTTGCTTTTTGCAGCTATCAGTCCTACTTCGCATCTCTTTTTTTCACTTTTTACCACATGCTTGGCCTCAGACTCTTTGATCACCAATCTAGCTTCTTCGAAGTCCAATTACTTCTCCAATATCTTTTCAAGCATCCTTTAGATCTACTTCTAATTCCTAGGCATAATCTTAAGGTTTGGTTGGATGAGTTCAGTCATGGAATCTATGTTCTGCAACACTTCATGAACCATAAAGCCCTAGCCTTCCTTATCTATATATCTTTATTAAAGATGGTACTGGTGTTGAAAAAATAGGCTTTCTATATATCTTTATTAAAAATATCTTTAGTCATAAAAATTATAATTTAATTCCCTATTTTTTATAATGAAATTTATAATTTATTTTTTTTATTTTACATTATTTTTATTTTTTTGAAAAGATATATATAATATTTCAATTTTGCCACTGCCTCCCTCTCTTTCCTCTCTCTGCCGCCTCCCTCTCACTCCTCTTTGCTTTCCCTCTCCTGCCGCCCACCGCTTCTCCTCCCTCTCCTCTCTGCTTCTCTCTTGCCGCCCACTTCCTCCCTCTCTCTCCTCTATCCTCTCTCTCACTCCTCTTTCTTTGCTTTCTCCGCCTCCCTCTCTCCTCTCTCCTCTCTCATTGCTTTCTCCCTTCTACCGCCCACCGCCTCTCCTCTCTCTCCTCTCTGCTTTATCTCTCCTCCCTACTTTCTCTCTCCTCTCTCTCGCTCCCTCCTTCACCCCACTGCCTCCCTCTCTCTCCACTCTCTCTCCGCACTGCAATTTTATCTCTCCCATAACCCATCTCCTCTCTCTCTCTCATCTTTCTCCAGCCGCCCCATCTCTCTTTCTCCCTCGCAGATTATTTAAACTACATAATAAATAATAAATTTAAATTACAAAATAACTAATAAATTTAAATTATATAATAACTAATAAATTTAAATTACATATTATTTAATTTTTAAATAATAATAATTATTGTTATTTAATAATAATAATATTCTTAATAATTATTAATTTTAAATAATAATTTTATTTTATTAATTTTTTAAATTTTTTATTTTTACTAATATTTTAAACTTTCAAAATTCAAAATTAAATTTAAAATATAACTTTTTGAATTTTGCTTTAACTTACTTGCATTGAGGACTAATTATAAATTAGAATTTCGATTAGAGCTAAATTAAAGTTAATTCATTTTTTATAATCTCAATCTATATTTAAGTTAAATTAAATTAATTATAAATTTTTTTATTAAGTATTTAATTTATATTATTTAATTATGAAATTTGGTTTATTTTGCTTTATATATGCTAACATATTAATATTTATATGTAAAAACATAAATCAATTTATTATGATTTTGTGTTAATTACTATTTTTATATTTTTAGTATAAAATATTTATATATAAAAAATTGATATGTATGTTTTAAAAATAAAAAAATTAAATATATATAGTAATAAAAATGTTTATGTTAAAAAAAATGTGAAATATTTCGTGCAGTTTCTACTAGTTTTGGTGAATAATCTAAATGCAAAATACATTAAACACGAAGAATCAACCCAACAGAAATTATGCAAGCATGCTACTTAGCATGGTTTTTATGAGTTGTACCATCCCGGTGAATATGAAGCCCGGAACTAGATTTTGTTGCAAAAGTAGTACAAAGTTACATACAACAAATTTAGAAAACTCAGTCGTGATTGCTGGAATCCAAGAATTCAGTGAAAAAGGAAAGCGTTATGATGGGATCCATGTTAAGCAATGAAAAAATCACAAGCAAAAGCAACAACGCTAAATCCCAAACTAGTTGAGTTGAGTTATATGGATTTCTCTTCTCATGTTCACCATTTAGCTCTATTTAAAGCGGCACTTTCACTAAGTAGCATACCTCTTTAACATTGTGGATTGGATCCCCTCATGCTTACATAGAAGGCTTATAAAGGTTGATAATAAACAAGGTCAAACAATCTTGGATGTCCATCCCTCATCTAATCTTCTAAAAGTGGCATGTCACCATCTTCCTGATAAAATCATCTCTGTTATACTCTAGTGTGGTCACTCATCAACCTAAGCACATGCATCTAATATTATGAATATTTTGTCCAAGACTCACTTCCATACACCATAGATGGTCAGCTACCAATCCGTTCTATATCTCCAAACTTTACCTTCACCAAGCATAGAGTTCGTTCAATAAAATCAAAAAATATTGAATGATAAAAAATTAGATGTTGGGATAGACCTGTGGTAAGTTGTAAGGATGAAGTAAAATATAACTACTAGATGTCCATCAATATATAATATATAAAAACTACATGAAAAATAGTATTAAAGTAGTGACCACAGAAGCTAATTTTTAGATAGAGAAATAAATTTAGGTGATTTTGGCATATACAATGAAGTCTTAAAGAGAATACACAGGATAATGCAACGTGCAGTACCATTCAAATTTCTAAATTCTTGTACAACCTTTAACTAAAATGCCCCTATCTCTTTCAAAAAATCGTAGTTCTATTTGGAAATTAGAACAAGAAATATGCAAATAAGAAGGCATGAAAACAAGCTAATTTACAAATTTCATAAGCCAAGACAAACACAAATTTTAGAGGACTACTGATGTCGAAAAAAGTTACCTGATTAAATTCATTTGCATTAAACAAGCTCAACCACGATGGTGAAATGAGATCTGTAAGCCCTCTATAAAATGCATTTGCCAATGGAAGCATCTGAAATTGATATAAAAGATCACAAATCCATTACATTTATTAGGGACAGCACTTCTCCAATAAAATTACTAAAATTCACCACGTACTTGCCAATTGAGCTTGTAATCAGAAATTGCATGAATGTATTGCAACTTATTTTCATTTGTGACTGAAACATTTCTGCCATCAAACCTAAGCTCTATAACAATCCGCTTTCCACAGAACTCCTCAGTTACTGTAAAATCTAATGATAACTCACCCACATCACCATCATAGTGCTGTCAAAGAACCATAAATTGAGCATTTGTGAAAGTATGTTGAGACGTATGACTTAAAGATGTTTTATACGAGGGACAATGACACCATTTGCATATGTAAACACAAGTCAAAATTTAAAAGCCATTTTTGGACATCACATTAGGTAATATGCACATTAAATAAAAAATATATCAGCTAAAGTCTAATAAAACATACACTCAGCGAAGAGAATCAACCGACTTTGGAGCAACATGTATTTGCTTTGTGATTCATTGGATGTGTTCATGCTAAGAGATATACATGTATGACTATGGGTACCAAATAAAAAGATTATGGTTGCAAAGTTCATTGTATTTAAATTAGTGGACTACGATATATCCACCGGAGTGTAAAATGGTACTGTCAAAAATTCTTTGTGAAAATATTCCCGCCACCACAGAAATAGCTAGTTTAACACTAGATGAGAAGGCGTAAACATCATACAAGGTGTCGAAGCCATGCCATAAAACTTTTATATAAAAGGTTATTAATTTTAGATATTTTTCACAAGCATATGATTGCCAAATATAGAGGTATACCTAATAATTGTGGGAAAATTATGACTACTGAAGTTCTTTGGTTTTTCAACAACCACATTAGCTATTTGTCACTACTGAATACTATGTAGCATTAACAAACTACATGGATAAGAAAAGAGGGAGATGATTATAAACAAATTAATTGTCTCACACACAATTAAAACTATTTAAGATGAGAACTACTAGTTCCAACAGATCACTGCATCAAATTCACTAGTAGTGCTCAAGTCCTGTAACTAACTTTGAACGCCATGGAGCAACATTAGAGATAACTCCGATCAACAATAATCTTCATACGGAGAGCCCACCTTCCATTAAGAGTAACTCATATAACTAACTTTTAAAATTGTATCTAAACTTCAATCTGAACATTATAAATATCAAAAGAAATGATTATTACATGCAGGGCTGTTAACGATCCAATTTTAACCTCAACTCGAGACTGAATTGACGTTTTCGATTCAATCTCAAGTCAATCCAAAATACAAACAAGAAGAGTTCGATTTGATCTCAATCCGAGCTAGGCCCAGCTCGTTTATTATCGATCCAAGCTTGATTTGAGCTAAAGTTGATCCGACTTTTGATGAGTTCTCGATCATTCAGTCTAAATCTTATGCATGTTTTTGTTTATTCAATTAACTTATATCATACTCTCCATCTTGATCTAATGATTAGAAATAGAAACAAAAAATTAATCTAAAAAAATTCTAGTATAGTCATCCCTTAAGCTATTACGAAAAACTAACGTATTGAAATAAGTTATATATATAAATATTTATAATTTTTGTAATATATTTTTAATCGATCTTATTTCGAATTGACATGATCTGATCCTATTGTAGCTTAAAATTGGGTTGATAAAAATCTAAAAGGCTCTTTAGATGGCTCACTTAAATCAGGTCGACTTCGATTCAATCTAAAATCCGATTCAACTTTTAATCGATCTTCGATCTAAATTAACAACCTTAATTACATGAACTAAAGCATTAAGGTTATGCATAGAGTTTAATGTTTTTCAACTGTAAATGAAAGGCATAAAAGGATTTTGTTCATAGATATACAAATCCCACAATATTTATTACCTTTAAATGCATTAGATTTCTGTAAAGCTCAGAATCAAGTGTTGAAAGCTCATCCAGAAAGCTATACCGCCCTAAGAGCTTCTGCACAAAGACTAGTGAGAAAGAGTAGTCCAGCAAGATACCTTCATAAAGAGCTTTCCCAACAATCCTTCCAAGGAATTCTATCATCTCTATTCCATTGTCTAACAGTCCAGCAGATACATTAGGAGCTAGTTTACCCTCTGATGTAGCAATCTGAGAAAACAACCCAAACCTGGGACAAGAAAAAATAAATGCACTGAATACAACCTACATATATAAAATGATATCATATAGATTCCATATCAAAGACGAGTAGCATACTGTGGATCAAAGGCAGCTTTAGACAAATCAGTCAAGAACTCTTTTGATAAACCGCCATAGTCTAGGCCAGCCTCAGGAAGGCCACATTCACTAATGAATGAGACATTGATGCCAGACTTCAGCCTTGAACCTAGAGAGTTCAATTGCCTAAATGCATCTTCCACAATGTGATCCCGACGAATAACAATTTCGACCAATCCGAGACCACTACCAGGTACATCGCCAGTTGCTATCCTAGATGCTTTATCCATTTTAATGAATTCCCTGAACATTTGCACCCTGCATCGCAATTTAAAATGCAAACAAATTGTTTAGAAAAATAAAAATAAAAATGATAAATGCTCGTTAAACAAAAGTTAAAAGACAAAAAAAGGTAATCTAAGGGCATGCTTGGTCCCTAAATCATTTTGGTCATGCTCATAACTAAAACAGTACTTAACTAAAAAATAATAACAATAATAATAAAATAATTTTATCATATCTTACGCAACTTTCAATATAAAAAATTCACATTATTTTATGTCTTACATTAATTTCAATACATCAATCAATTTTAAAAATAAAATTAATTATTTATATTAAAATTTGTGATAAATGGGAGAAATATAAAGTGTTTCGAGAAAAATCTACAAAAGCAGTAGACAATACAAATAATATGACTCTTGAGAATTTATATAAGGAGCTAGACACTAAAGAAAGAGAAAGATAATTATATATGATGACCAAGACAAGAGATAAAAAAACTAAAGATTTAATTCAAGTAATAAAGATGAAGATCAGAAAGTACTTTTCATGAAAGAAGATATCAAACATAGATGGATGAGTTACTTTCAACAGCTTTTTAATGAAGGTTGTGAAAATTCAATTGATCTTACAGAACTCAGCACCCCAAAAGAAAGTAAAAATTACTTTTACATCCGACGTATTAGTAAAGTTGAAGTCTGGAAAGCTTTAAAAAAGATAAAGAATAAAAAAGCAGTAGGACCAGATAACATCCCAATAGATGTTTAGAATTGCTTAGAAGATGGAATTTCTTAGCTCACTAGATTGTTTAATATGATTTTGAAGACGAAAAGGATGTCAAATGAATGAAGAAAGAGTATATTAGTACCTATTTATAAGAATAAAGGCAAATATACAGAATTGTGCTAATAATAGAAGAATTAAATTAATGAGTCAGACTTTAAAACTTTGGAAGATGGTGATCGAACATAGGTTACGCCATAATACTAAAGTATCAGAGAATCAGTTTGGTTTTATGTCAAGTAGATTTACTATAAAAGTCATTCATTTATTAAGAAGGTTAATAAAGAAGTTTAAGGAGAGAAAGAAAAACCTACATTTGGTTTTTATTGATTTGAAAAAAGCTTATGATAAAGTCTCAAGAGAAGTACTTTGGAGAGTTTTAGAAAAGAAAGGGATTTGCACTGCTTATATTTGAAGTTATTAAAGACGTGTACAAAGGAGTTGTTACCTGTGTTCGACCAAAAGGAGGTTTGACTAAGAATTTTCCTATTACAGTTAGATTACACCAAGGCCCGGCTTTAAGTCCGTATCTTTTTGCTTTAATTATATAAGTCATGACTGGACATATCCAAAACGAGGTGCCTTAGTGTATGCTCTTCGCAAATGATATTGTCCTTGTTGAGAAAACTAAGGCCTTGTTTGGTTGGAGGCCATCTTGGCCATGACTATGGCCAAAATAGCCTCCAACTATTTTATTAAATAATTTTTTCATTTTTCAACCTCAATACATAAATTTTAATATAAAAAAAATTCATTTTATATTATATCTATACAATTTTTAACACATTATACTTAATTTTTTATTATTATTAATTTTAATAAAAAGGTTGGAGGCCATTTTGGCCATGGCCGGGCCTCCAACCAAACAGGGCCTAAAGAGGAAGCTCAAGCGAAACTCGAGTTTTGGAAGAATGCTCTGGAATCTAAAAGTTTTCATCTTAATAAATCAAAAGCTGAATATATGAAGTGCACTTTTAGTCAAGAAAAAATACTTATATTGGAGATGTGACAACTGGTGATCAAATTATCAAGAAGAGTGAGCGCTTTAGATTCCTTGGATCAATCATACAAAATCATGATGAAATAGATAATGACGTTATTAGAAGGATTCAAGCGAGATGGGTAAAATAGAGAAATGTTTCTGCTGTGTTGTGCGACAGAAAAATCTCATCTAGAATCGAGAGTTAATTTTATAAAATTGTAGTAAGAGCAGCGATGATATATGGTGCTGAATGCTGTCCTGCAAAAAGAAAACATACAAATAAAATAAATATTGTAGAAATGAGATTGCTAAAGTGGATGTGTGAATATACACGAAAGAATAAAATGAGAAAAGAGTATATCCGAAGAAACGTTAGTGTTGCACCAATTGAGGATAAACATAGAGAAAGTCGGCTTAGATGGTTTGGATATATAAATCATAGGCCGATTGAAACTCTAGTTACAAAAATTGAATTATTGGATCTTGCCCAAGTACAAAGAGGAAAGGGAGACCAAAGAAGACATGACAAAAACTATAAGAAGTGATCTTAGTTACTTAAACTTAGATAAGAATTTGGTAATTGATAGAGCGCAATGAAAACAAAGGATTCATGTAGCCGACCCCACCTAGTGGGATTAAGGCTTGGTTCTTGTTGTATATTAGAATTTGTAAAGAATATGATAAAATTATAAGTATTTTTTTAATCAAATATTATTTTGGTCTTGGGCATGACCAAAATGATCTAAGAACTAAATAGGCCCTGAATGTTTAAAATTTTATAAACATGTGAAGCAATAAAACAATTGCCTTTACACGTATATGATGACTGAAATGATAAATATAAAGACACTATAAAAGCATCAATTACATTAAAGATACTCAAAGAAATTCCTTTGAACTCGACTCATGGTTGAAAAGTTGATGGCAAACTTAACTCTAAATAGAAGAGGAAATAAAGATGCTTCCATAAATTATTAATTGCTTAAACCTTTTAGACAACTTAGAGAAGTGCAGAGACAACTATTTTAAAAGAATTATAAAAAATCTAAAAATATATTTGAATGCTACATTAAAAAAAAATGAAATTGGATATTTTCATAAAAAAAGTGGAAAAGGAAAATACATAAAAGTCATGATTCTTAAGAACTACATAAATACAAAGCATTATTGAAACAATGCTTAGTGTAAACAACGAAATGTGGTTACAATGGTCCAAACTGAAATCTTAACTCATTGGGAGGGAAGGACAGTGGGACGGACCGGGGAATCCAGCAATATGTGTGCTGCTTGTCTTGCTAGATTTACACCAAATTATCTTAGTCTTTCATTACCCATTCAATATGATAGGAAAAAAAAATCTGCTTGTCAGATACCATAAGGATTGTTCAGTAATAACAATAGTTACTTGTAGACACATAAATGGTAAGGTGAAAAATATTAAATGCTCTTTAGATCTCCTTATAATGGTAAAGTGTTTTTTTAACAAAGAAAGATTTCTCATGATGCAGTACATGTGTAACATACAGCACACTACATGTCAAAAAAGAAGTTACATCTCAGGAAATGCAACGCTTGTTAAGCTTTCAAAAAAATATATAAAATCTATCAACAAAAAGGGAAAAAAAATAAAAGGCAAGGTAAATTGCATCTGGGCTCCTGAGGTTGGAAAAAGAATGCAAATTGGTCCCAATTTTAAAAATTTGTAAGACAAGTCCCTCAGATATGATTTGTACAAGCACATAGGTCCCACAAGTATAATTTGTATGAGCACATAGACCACCTAGTTTGATTCCCGCTAATTAACATGGTCCCTATTGACATAAATTGTCAATATTAACCAAACATAGTCGTTAAACCTTTCTCTATGTAAGAAAATGCCCATCATTTAATCCTCATAATTTCTATAATCTCTCATTTCATTTTTTTTGAATCCTTATCACGGCTCAAGTTCATCCTCTTAACCTTAGATTTCTTTTTTTTAAAAAAAGAAATATTTGAAATAAGCTTATTTTCTTGGGTGACAGAAATTTCAAAGATCATTTACCTTCATTTTAATAGGGTTGTACGTTTAGGACCAAATGTGCTAGTACAAACTATATTTGGGGAACCTGTCTTGAAAAAGTTTTAAAATTGAAACTAGTTTACATTCTTTCTCCAACCTCATGTGCCCGGATGCAATTTACCCCAAAAGATAATATGAAGTAGGATGAGGGCATTTTTCGAAAACCTAAAGTCAGTGTAGGAACCATATTTGAGAATATAGTATAGGCTGGGTTTTCAGTCAAGGATACAATGAAATTCGTTTTAACAAAATAAAAATGATAAATTTCAACATTTGGTTTTGTTGACACAAACAAAGCTAGATTGTCTACCATAACTAGTCGGATAATTCTAAATAACGAGAATGAATTTTCATTTGATCTTCACTAATATCCACATACTTTATTACATGTGCTGCTGCGTAGTATAAATCTTGGAAAAGTTGCATCATTAAGATAGCACTTGTACATTTCTAGAAACTAGCACTAGAATGGCCATACTACACCTACTTGCTTGTGCATCAAATGGTTTAGATCTTGGCATCTTCATTGCCTTCAGCCACATATTTAAAAAAGGATTATGACAAAATAAAATGAAAAAAATGACTGTTGCTTACGTAAATAACAGATGATACTACCATTCTTCAAACGGAAAAAACATGAGAAACAGTATTAAGCACAAAGCTCATTGAATAGCCGAGGCATCCCCATTATTTTAGAATGATTGTCTTCAGCCACATATTTTGAAAAAAAAAAGGCCTATGATTTGATAAAATGAAAAATAACACTCGCTTGAGTGAATATCGGATGATACTACCTTTCTTCAAACGGAAAAACATGAGGAACAGTATTTAGCACAGAACTCATGCTTGGAATAGCTGAAGCATCCCTATTATTTGAGAACAAGAAAGCAGCTTCATGAGCTCTGGCAGCGGCAGCTATTGGAATGCGACCTGGGCCAGCTGGTGCTACCCACAGAGAAGATGGACAAAACTTGTGCCTGCAGTCTCTCTCATACAGAAACTGAAGGCATCTAATAGCCGCATCTACAACAGATCTATTTCGCTGAACAGTACAGTGAATAAGAGAATTATATACAAATGTGTTAAGTGCTGATGCAATCTTCTGCTGCTGCTGAAGTGAAAAGGGTACCTAACAGTAGGATAATAATAAATGTCTTAGAAACCATAAGAAAATTTCCATACCAATAAATGCATACACTATGTACCTGTTTCTCATAGAACTCAATGTCATCAAGTATCAGCAGCAAGTGCGCATATATAGCACAAAACAAATGCAAAATGCATAACATGTCATTTGAAATGCCTTGGCAGCCTCTCTTCATAACCTCAACATCCCATATTTCATATACATCCTCAATGACCAGATTGTTACTAGTAGGATCATTAACTAAGGAATTGTTCAAATCAGTAGATTTCCCAGCTATTTTCTGGAATATGTTAACCAACTTGCTTCCGGCATCCTTCATAACCATTTTTGGCTTTCTATCCCCACCACCGCTGTCGTAATTGCCAAAATCTGCATCATTTAAAGTACCACGTTCATCAGGTATGTAATCAGTTCCATGGAAAATGAAATTTTCTAAAGAATCCCAAAGTTGCGTAACAATCCCAGGGGAGAAGGAAAGCACATTAAGGATTGGCAATGGTCCACCAACAGGGTTTAGATATGCGAATATTCTAAGCATATAGTAGTAGAAGTACACAATGTCTATCAATTTCAAGTTTCCTTCGTCTCCTCTGTCCTGATTTGATGCAGAAGGAACTGCACCTTCAATCCAACCACTCTTCTTTAACAATGCCTGAAGAGACCTTAAATGCCACTGCTGCTGCACAGGCCTTAGAAGGTCTACATATGACAATTTTCGCCATTTAGAATCAGTAGAATCAGCAACCACTGATGAAGAATCTCTCGTCTGAGCAAATCCATATAACTCTGTCCTCAACAATGCTCCAGCTTTGGCAAGACATTCAAGAAAATTCTGTGACAAACTATTTATGACTTGAACATACAGCCTACAATCTATAGTTTGAACAAAGTTCCCGAAGTCATCACAATCACTACCATGTCCAGCGGCCAAATCTATAATGTTAGCAAGAGCCCAGCCAGCAGGAGGAATTTGCTCCACAACAAATTGTGAGGTTTCAAAATGTTGATCTTGTAACATTTCAGTAAAAAAACTGCCCTTGGAAACCTGCCACCACCTGCGAAAGTTGATCATTTCCAAGTGGTACCAATGAAATTAAAGTGCTAAAATTAAGATGTTTAGTTTATTAGATATCTTTCATCAAATGCAGTGAAGTGGATGTATATGTATGACATATCCAATAAACGACTGTAAAACTACGAAGCACCGATACTTCTTGAGATCTAACATATTTCTATCATCTTCGTATCAAATACTGAAACACTCTGATATTCCATGATACTCCACCGCTATGTATACGATACGCCACGTGGCTATTAATTTCTATTTTTTTAAAAAATAATTTAATACTTGTCTGATATTTATTTGATACTTATTCGATATTTTCTAATACTTTTAATTACAACAACAACCAAGCCTTAATCCCACTAGGTGGGGTCGGCTACATGAATCCTTTGTTTCCATTGCGCTCTATCAGTTACCAAATTCTTATTCCGTAGTTTTAAGGTAATCTAAGATCATTCCTTATAGTTTACTTGCATGTCTTCTTTGTCTCCTCTTCCCTTTGGTAATGGGCAAAATCCAGTAACTTCAATTTTTCTAAACCTGGAGCTTCAATTTGGCCTGCGATTTAGATAGTCCAACACCAATCGGAAGCCGGACTTTCTCTAAGTTTAATCTTCAATTTGGTGCAACACCGAATTTCTTTTCGGATATACTCATTTCTCATTCTATCCTTCGTGTATATCACCACATTCCACGCTTAACATCCTCATTTCTGGCAACAATTTATTTTATTTGTATGTTCTCTCTTTGCAGGCAGAGCATTCAGCACATATTATATCGCTGGTCTTCTCACAGTTTTATAAAAATTTAACCCTTAATCTTGGATGGAATTTTTCTATCGCATAACACTCCAGATAGCATTTCTCCATTTTACCCAGCAGCTGCCTTTGAATCCTGCTCAATAAGTCATTATTCTATTTCGCCATCATTTTGTATAATTGATCCAAGGGTATTCTAAAGCGCTCACCTTTTCTTGACAATTTGATCACCAATTGTCACATCTAACATATAATCTATTTCTTTCTTGACTAAATGTGGCACTCCATATATTCAGTTTTTTGATCCTACTGAGATGCAAACCTTTAGATTTCTAGAGCATTCCTGCCAAAGCTCTAGTTTTCGCTTTAGCTCCCTCTTTAGTTTTCTCTCAATAAGGACAATATCATCTGGCGAAGAGCATAACCAAGGGCACTTCATCTTGGATATTGTCCAGTCATGATTTCCATAATCAAAGCAAAAAGATACGGACTTAAAGCCGAGCCTTGGTGTAATCCAACTGTAATAGAAAAATCCTTAGTCAAACCTCCTTGTGTCCGAACAGAGGTAACAGCTCCTTCATACATGTCTTTAATAACTTTTTCTAATACTTTTAATTAGATTAAAAAAAAAATCAGTCGGTCCAACCCACACAATATAAAATAAAAAAAATGACACATTATAAAGACGATAAACCATACTTAGACTCAATGGCTAGCGATGGAAGAGTGACAACTGCTCACATAATTGGGAACACAAAAAACTTTACGCATGCTAGAATTCTAGTAGTAGAAAACAATCTGGTATCTGTAAGCTGCTATATCCTCTACTTTAGCTGTTCCATTTCGCAGTTTTACAAATATTAGTGACACCGTTATTTTTTATTTCCATTAGACGCCAATCATGATTCTTCTTAACCTTTATTGAGCTTCTATTGCAAAAGATGTATAAGTCATTATGGTCTACCATATGAACTATAAATTAAATACGAGAATATATATGTAATTGTCTATCCTAATGTATTTGTATCCTATTTCTTTTAAGTTTATAGTATTACCGTATCCGTATCATATTGCATTCATATTGTCGTATCATACTTATGCTTTATAGCAATAAAATCATATTTTGGCATGCCTCCTAAACATTGGAAATAGTAATTTAATAGTTGCAAATAGTCAAGACCAACACAGTGAATTACATCATGAAGAGGCTGACATAAATAACTATTGTTAAAAATAATTGAATCAATACAATAAAACAACAGCAATGACAAAGCCTTCATCCAAACTACTTAAGGTTGGCTACATGGATTTATCTTCTCTATTCAACTCTATATAAAGCACTCCTTGAGCACAAAAAATTGAAGGTCACTATTTATAATCCTATATTGAGCCATTTTTGGATAAAAAGCACAAGCAGCAAAAAAAATCAGTTGCAGTGTTTCTCTACAAGATTCTGTTCTTCTACATACATTAACTTATGTTGAAAATTACAACTAGTGAGGTTATTAGAGAAAAATTAGTGAGAACAGTTCTATCAAAGGAAAATTATCATAAGCGGATTGGAAACAAGAAATTGGCAAGTCCTTGTCCTCAATCGCTGGGAGAAATTTCAGCTAAATGGATATAAGAATAAACTAGAAAGAATGTACTAAAAAATTTCTTACCAGTAGAAAATTTAAGCATGGACCAAGAACAGACACATGTTTTAGAGCAGGAAGAAGGAGACTTGGCAATCGTCTAGAGAGATATGGAACTGTCAATATGAACACTGAATACTGTTGATACAATACTGTCAGATTAAATACATCTCTACCACTTCTCTCAGACTTGGAATGAAAAGGACATAAACCTAAAGTTAGTGCACTAGCAGTAATCAAGAAACCATCATCTGCTGGTAACATATGCTTCGTCTCATACCCATTTGAAATTCTAAGCATCATCAAATATCTCCTGATACTCAGATACATTCCACTTTTGCTTGTAAACAAAAATAATATCAGTCTATTCACAGCAATGTCTGCTTCAATCATACTTTCAGCTTTTAAAAATTGCCATTGTTTCAAATCAGTTAAGGAAACAACCAAACGCATTGCTAGAGCAGTAAGAGGCATTACATACTCTCCTTCAAGACAAGTAAAGTTGCATTCAGCAAGAATAGAAAAGCATAAAGAAACAAGTTTCTTTGATTGGCAAAACCACGTTGATTTTTCTTCATCAGTACCAACAGCCAGAGAACAGAAGCTTTTCTCTGAATCTGCAAGTCAAGACAATATTTAGCCAAAATAATTGATAAGGCAAAGCTGTAAAAAGAAATTTGGAGAAGACAATACTAATAATAAACAAGGAGTCAAAATAGGCAAGTGGGTCAGGTTTGGATTGAATATCCAACCTGACTCAACTAGCCCAAATAAAAAAAAAAAAAAAAAAAACAGAATGGTCCAATCAGGTCAACAAGCTAACCTCCATTTATATCATGAAAAGTTTTCAAAAAATACTTTCAGTTATCAATGTCGAGTCAAACCAAACCTGACCCAGCTTGACAACTTACAACTCAAACCAGCCTAATTTAATAAATGGACCACAGATTATGACTAGAAGTTGGACACTACTAATAAGGTTAAAACAAACCTAGAATTTACAAAAAAAAATGGACATTACAAGTGGGATTGAAGTCAGGTTGTCGGGTAGGGTCAACAATTGACACTGCCAAAATAAATTTGTTCTACTGTTCAAGAATCAAATAAATCTACCTGATCTCTTTAAACTGATTATAAAGAATGTGACTATTGAGGTGAAGTAGCAATGAAGTCAAAGAGTATCCTGATTTATTTTGTATTCATACTTCAAATCTCCATGAAGAAATCAACGATGGCCACCTTGAAGTCTGCTTTGAATTTTAATCACCTTAACCTGTACTTGTACGTATATCACTCAATACAATTGGATATGCCCAAATTTATTAGATGTATAATCAGCATATGTTTACCAAAAATATCTATCAGTCTTATGAATAACTTGTGCCTTCACCTCAAATTTATTTAGGTGTTTGAGCTTTTGAATCTTTAAATAGATCTTTAGGTTAAACATTCACCAGTTATACCATATCTTCTACTTATAAGTGTTTACCTCTACACCTTTAAAATGGCAAGACCTTCTAAATTCTAGGACTCAAAACATATTATTTGTAATTATTCCACTTTTGTCCTTCGCTGTAATTTTCATTCAAAAAGAATTGAACAGACTCAATTATAAGAATAGAACCTAAGTTTAGCATCATTCATCTATTATGTTCAAATATAATATCATTTTTTAAAGCATTTCAATTCATGTCTTTTACTATAAAAGCCCTGAAGATTTAATTCCAAAACATTTTTTAACATGGATAAGGCCAATTATAATTTTACCAAACCTTTAATCATCCATTTATTGATTATTTTCAAGTCCTCAAACTATTAGTTAGAAGGGGGATTTAAGTAGAGAACATTGAATTCATCACAAATTACGCATTTCACCATCATTTAGTAAATATTACGCATATCACACTCTCCTTATATTACTTATGGGTTTTACATTTCTATTGTAACAATAAGGAGAGTGTGATATGCGTAATATTTACTAAATGATGGTGAAATGCGTAATTTGTGATGAATTCAATGTTCTCTACGTAAATCCCCCTAGTTAGAACTTAAGAATAACATTGAAGAATTAGGGGGATTTTTGTAAAAATTCACAATGTTCAACCCCTAATTCTAAAATTCATCATCAGAATAAAATTGACATTTGTCTAAACTATATTTATTCGTGATTTTATTTTAAGTTTAATTTTTTTTTTAAGGACTCCGATGAAATCCCTTAAAAATGTTGATTTTGGACTCGAAACAATGATTATTTGAAGTTTTACAATGCTCCATAATTATTTTGGACTTGGATATAAAACATTTAGAAGATCTTTGAACTGTGTCGTAATTTTTAGGACTTAAGCATAAGGATTCGATCAACACAACTGTGTTGCAAGTTTCTCATGGCACACAGTTGGAGGCGCCACTAGAATCTGGTTTAATGATTCAAATTCAATTCATCATTTTTGCAGGAAATCAAATGACTGAAGTGATTTTGGGTATGGACCTGCTGAGTTCAATCCGCTTGGTCTGACTTCAATATCTTCTACGATGGGAAGATCCAATAAGCTTGCCAATGAACTAGCAGCAATTATCAGAGCTCTGGTGATCCTATTTTGCTACGAATCAAGTTCAATCAATTCCTTGGCTCAAGAGCACCACACTGGCGCTCACTCTTGACTTCGGTTCGACGCAATCGCTTGATCAATGAGTGAAGTTGAGAAAGGCAACATCGATCCCTCGGATGAGTGAGGGAACATCAAGGTTAAGCAATTATGTCAGATGCTCGTGAAGAAGCTGCTGATTTCAATTTGGCTTGAAGTAGTTTGAATGGCTTTGTTGAAGCTAATTTAAGTTCAACCTTTAATGCTTATTGAACTAGGGTTTGTTTACGATTTAATACTACTGAGGGGACTTACTGAATCGTCTGTCATCTTACAACAGGCTCAATCCAATGTTTAGGTCTTCTTGGATTGGTAGTATCATGTCTTCTACATTTAAAGCTTGTTGGAAGGCACAGGCTCTTGTATAGGAATGCATTCCATAGCCTGACTTCAATCTTATAAGCTATTTACAGTAACAGATTCTATAGCCTAGATTTAATTTCATAGGCTCTTTATATGATAGAATCCCCATAGCCCAGGTTAATGACCCAACCTATTACAAATTTGTTGAGTCCTAGTTTAATTTCATGTTGGCATTGAAAAGAAATGGGTTCCTAAGCCATATAATCAATAGAAAGTCTTATTTATTTATTCTGAGATTAAAATATCTGTTTTGTAGGAAGGAGACAACAAAATCTACTATAATTTAGAATTATAAAAAGTTTAACTCTATGCATAATATTTTTATAGGAACCAGCCATTTATATGAGGTACTCACCTTACACCCTTGAAGTCGATCAATGGTAGGATCCTCCCTCGTATACTTTGTCAATTATGTAGGGGCTTTCCCAATAGGATTTAAATTTTCTGCTAAAGTACCTACGATGCACTATAGGATGATGCTTGACAGGAATAAGTTCTGGAACAAAGATTCTTAGGCAAACAGGCAATCATAAGCTATGGCCACTCGGGATCTGTAACTCTCCAAAGTTTATTGAGCTGGGATGTGTTTCATCTAACATATCGAGCTCTGCTAACCTTAAGCATACATTATCTCTTAATGACAAATCTTGTTGTAAAGTCGCGCGCAAGGAAATTATATCTACTTCCAATGGCAGAAAGCTTTGCTTCGAAGACAAATTAGTATGGTGTGGCCTTTGTCGAAGTCTTGAATATCAGTAGGCACAAAGCCTTCTGCTAACTTGTCGTGCCATTTCTCAACAATGTTACTAGAGCTTTGTTGAACGTTTCCACTAAGCCATCACTCTAGGGTTGTAAATATAGGAATTCGTCAGTTATTTTAGTGTTTTTCATCAAATATGGCTATTTGTACAATTTTGAAGGCTGGGCCATTATTTGATATTACTTGACATGGCACCACAAAATAATAAACAATGTGATCTTAGAGCTTGACCTTAAACATACATTATCTCATTACATTATTAGCTTGACCTTTATGAATGCAACTACCTTTGTCCACTAGGAGAAGTAACTAGTTATGCTGCAAGAATAAATTTGTTCTCTCCAGATGATGGTGAATCTAATAGTCACCCCACATCATTGCCTTAAGTTTCAAAAGGCTATGAAACTACAGTTGGTAGAGGATTCAGAGCCTAATGTATAACGTCTCCACGAATTTGTGACTCATGGCACTTTACAATGTACTCAATACAGTCTTTCATCATTATGGGCTAGTAATAGCTAATATGCTTAATTTTTAACCACATCTTCAGCCCAAATTGTTATGAGTCAAACAATCCCTCGTGGATCCCATTGACAACTTTTGTGGCTTTTTCTGGTTCTAGACACTAGAGCCAAAGTTCATTAAATAACCACCTGTACAATGCCAACTACATAAGCAAATCATAAATGCTCTCTTCTTGATTTGTGTTGCCAAAGAAGCTCTTGAAGCAATTTCTCTTCTTTAAAGTAGTAAATGAAAAGCTTTCTCCAATCATCAAACTCTTCTACTTCAAGCTCTTTTTCCATTGCTTGGATTTTTTCACGTTCAACTTCTTATTCTTCAAGATCTGACTTTATTGTGGGTGTCAAAACTCATTTTGTTCACCCTGTTATTAGAGCAGGGTCTTTGACTAAACTTATCATTTCTTTAGCCAATTTTGTCAACACATCAGCTTTGCTATTTTGCATGAGTGAAACTCATATCATAGTATAATTGTGAATTTATTGTAGAAGCTCCATTACCCTTCTATGATAAGCGATCATTTCAAGCTTACTTATTTTGTAATAGCCCATAATTTGGTCAATGACCAATAGTGAATCTCAATAAATTTGAAAATGACACATTCCAATTTCAATGGCAAATTCAAGGCAACCAAACAGTGCTTCATTTTTAGTCTCATTGTTGGTGCAAGGTTTTGATAGATCATTAGAGTACATAAGAATCCCTATCTTTGGTATGATAATTACCGGCCAAATTCCTACTCATAATATTGGAATATTACAGCATCCCACGTATGAGAGTGAAAAAAAAAGAGAAAAATTTATTTTAACATTATAATCTAAAATAAAGTTATTTTATTATTAAAAATTATGTTAGAAGTGAAATTAAAATTGCTTTTTTATTGAACTACAAGTAGGATGTGAAATAAAGATGAGTTTTAATATTTAAATTTAGATATGAAGTGAAATAAATATAAAATATTGATGAAAATATTTTGATGAGTTTTTTAGCTCTAACGAAATAAGTCCAATGTTTACTTAGTTGGAGGTTGATTTTTGAATAGGAGAGAGAAAATGCATTGATATTTGCACATGAGCGATATTACACTCTTTAAGGATGAGCAAAATACTCAAAACTCAAAAATCGCTCAAAAATTGTGTTGGTTCAAAATTAAATAAAAAAAAACTAATTCGAATCATGAGGCTGATGGCCTAACTCAAAATTAATTTGAAATCACTTTTGACTTTGATATGGCTTGTTGAAATTTGATTCAAGTCAGCTCAAAATAAATTTTATTTAAAATAGGCATAATATTAAATGTATTCATGTTCGTATAAATAAAAGAAACATGTGGTAATATCAAATGGTTAACAGCATGCAGTCACCAACCCAACCAGGGATCGGTTCTCTCATTTTTTTAAATACTGAAAATAAAAACTATTTAGTCCAAAATTATGTGGGAGGGAGCAAGGGCCTTAGTATGAGCTTATAAAATCTACTTTAGACCTTCATTTCAAAAATTATATCTATTCCTAATTTGTCATTTTGATATGTAGATGAATAAATTAAATGTTTCACATATTTAAAATATCTTAGAATAGTTATTTAAAAATTACTGACTTGTTAAATTTTGGATTTTTTTGAGATGGCTCAAATATAAATTCGAGTTGAATCCAGAGTCAAGCTAGCTTGACTTAAAATTAATTTTGATTTCAAGTTGATCTAAACTCGAAGTTTTTGATTTTGAATCGGGCCTCGAATTGCTCGAATTGCTCGAATTTGATTCAATATCAGCCCTATATTTTGATCTGGGCTAAATTTTGTACTATTATACAAATTAGCATTCAACAACAAAAAACATCTCAAAATAGTTTAGACCATCTCCATTAATTTTTAGAACAAACATTAGCATATGAAATGAATCAAAAAACCATAGAAGCTACGAGACTATAGTATTGGAATCTCCAGTCAAGTGTATATGCGTTAAGCCTTGTCAAATCAGAAACATGCACAATTAATATATCATGCTTTCGGTATGGACGGAAGTCCATAATATGCACATAAAGTAAGTAGATTTCATGGTTTTAAATAAAAATGAGAAGCACATAAAGCAAGTAGCATTCATGGTTTTAAATAAAAATGAGAAGAGATAAGATAGTGCACCAGCTGTGGTTATGCTTTGCAAGAGAATTTTGAAACATGTAGAGATGCAATTTCCTTTGGTAAATTTTCCCTGGCTATTAGTTACCAAAGACCGACTAGTAATGAAAAGAAAGGGCCTTATGAAGTGATTGGAAAGCCACACAGCTGTCTTGTAGTAACTGTAGACATCAACCAAAGCTTCCCATTCTTGTTGCAGCTGCTCTGCAACCTTTTTCATAGCATAGTATCGCCTCCAAACTCGCTGAAAGAAAGGGATAAAGGACGGAAACAACATGAAAGGAAAGGAGTGCTTAAGTGATAGGGGAAGACAGAATAAATAGTCCAACAATTGGATAAGCATTCAAAAACTAGCATGGTAAGATGAGCAAATAAAATTCCATCAGCAAATAAAATTCCAAAAGCTCGGCTCATTTATGAACAAGCTTGAGCAATGAAATCTAAAACGAGCTTGAACATTAACATGAACAAGCTCGGTTCATTTACAACCCTATTGTTATGTGCTACAAAAAGTTTTACAAGCAAATTCAAAATGAGAATTTATTAGCCATGTCTTGATAAAACAGGAAATACACCGAAGTTTCAAAAAAAAAAGCAGGCAAAGCACGTCCGACTCCAACCAGAACTTAATCATGTTCCACCATGAGTGATACAACCATCGAGCTCAATACATAAACAGATAGATAGATAGATAGGCCGATACAGACAGCACCTGGATGAAGAGAGCAGCAGCGGAGGCCCGGCGGGCATAGTTCCGGAGCTCGCGCTCCTGGGCAACCTTCTCGAGGAGCGCGTCCCTGGAGATCTCCCTGACGCTGGCGCCGCGGAGAGAGACCTGCGAACCCCTCCACCTTCAGGAGTGGCAGAGCACAGAGAGACGGAGAGAGAGAGAGAGAGAGTACCTGAGGTTGTTTCGACATGGAGTTTCTTTCTCGAACTGAAGGATTAGGGTTCGCCGGAGAAGATCTTCTGTTCTTCTGATTAGTGGTGTGCGAACTGTAACTAACCCGTTAACCCGACCCGAAACTTTTAAATATGATTAGGGATTCATCGAGTTGACTCAATTAACTCATCATAATATAATTGACTCATCAACCTAAAAAAAACTCGAATATATATATTTGCATGATATCTTAATCGATGATATTTAAAAATGTCTCGCGATTAAGCCGCTACCATATGTTCTTCGACAAGACATATAAAAAATTATATGTTTCTCTTATCGCCCTGTCATTAACTAGCATATCGTTAATTATATCAATCATTCTCTTCGATTAACCTTAATTTCATCTATTTATTTTACCAAATTTTCATATAATTTATACTCAATTTTTATTTTAGTTATGCAATGAATTATCATGTTAATTTTAATGGAAGTGAGAGACTTGACATCTTCGTGAGGAGGTTAGCTACAAAGACGACATTATAATCATGTTTTACTAGCTTTTATTCCAAAATCACACAAAAATAGAACGAGATTTAGAGTGAAACAAGAACTACACCAGAACAAAAATTTTCTATTCAATTTCAATTTAAGTCAAAAGTCTATATAGAATCGATCTAACACAAGTTGATACTCAAAATATTTGAATCATTGATCGCACCGAATAAAGAAAACAATTGCAAATTTGATTTGCATAAACTTCGAGTTAAGTAAAAAATAAAAAAAAAAACTACGACATGAAGTTAAGTATATAAGAAATCAAATAATCCTTTTTGTTGAATCAATGAAATATCAAAAAAAAATTTAAGGCCATAAATCTCTAAATTTGTTGTCGTGAAAATTATTCAAACCTTCACAATCATCTAATGTCTCACTGGAAAATCAATTACAATAAACTAATTAGGGATGACAATTTTATGCAAAAAATCAAAACTCATTCATATTTACTCGATTTAAAAACAATTCAATTTCTTCTTACTCAAAATTAATTTACTTGATATTAAATTTATTCAACTTATAATCAACTCAATATGTGTATAAAACATATATATTTAACATTTTTTAAAGCGTCGTTGAGATATTTTCATAATTAAACTCAATTTAACTTAAAAATTGACTTGAAATTAAAAATTTTAATTTCAATTTGAGTCTGACTTGCTCAATATCAACTCGAAACCACCCCTAAACCTAGTTAAAACTAGAACAAGCAAAGCAACTAAGAAAAATAATTTTCAATTAAAAGCAATTAAGAAAATGGAAAAAAAAAAAGAGTAAGGGATAAATATTTTACTTGAAAGAACTTTTAAATTGAAAAACAAATCACAGATTGGGAGAAAACAGGGTTTTCCCTGCTTGATAGGCTCCCCAAATAGTGTTAGAAAATTAAGCTCTCTCATTTTAGATGCTCCCCTCACTCTCTTTTGATAGCTATTGTATGGCTTTGGGGATAGTAGAATCAAGTCTTGATTTCTTCGATAAGATTTGATTTGAAATAATTTAGTTGCCCGTGTAGATTATATATGGATCGTAACAATATCTCTACACCAGTTTAACTTTAATCTTTTTAAAATTAACCAAGCTAAACAACCACAAAAATGAAATTCTTGTTCCGACTATCATGCCTCTTAACATCGAGATCGCTTGAAAAGTCTTTAGTGCGAGGCCACGAGAAGAACGGGATGAGCAAGCAGCCAACAAAGAAGTAAACAAATGCCAAATTTTCTTATGCCTCCTCTAAAACACTAAAGATATCTAAATTACTTTACATAAGTAATTGAGATGAGCCCATTAATGATGATGACTATAGAGAGAGGCTATCTGTTCTGACTATACAAGAGATACAAAATGAATATCTTACAGTAAGATTGGAAAGTAAATTGACCTCATTAACAAGTCAAGCTGCCAGCACAAGCACTTTGATGGTTCCCTGGCTGTTGGCAGCCAACATTGTGGGGCTGTCACTCTTCCAGCAAACAGCACTGATGAAGTAAGATCCTCCATCATCATCAGTATCATCAAGCTCTGGGGAGCCAAACCTGTGCCAAGCTGCAGGCTTGGAAATGGCCTGTAAGTAATGTTGCAATCAGAAGACAAGCATAAAGAGTAATCACAAAAACCAATTCTTTTGATTAAATTTTATATAACTTTTGTTTATAGTTTAGGAAAATTGAGCTATTAGACATTGTCTATCAAAACAGAGGAAGGGAAAGAGATCAAAATAAAAATGATAACTTATAAAAAATGATCTAATACACTTAAAACTAAATAAGGATTTATTAATTGATTGAGTGTAATAGAAACATAGAATTCATTTGAAAATTTTGAATTCAGAAGTTTTAGAAAAGAGGTAAACAAATATAGATAGGCATGTAAGCAAACACAATTAATATTTGCGCTGGCAGCAGTTGTTGAAAATTCAGAACTTAGATCAAGTATTGTTAACTCGAATTAAAAGACAAACAAGCTACTTCTTGAAAATTTTTTTTTTTTTTTTGAAAGGCTCAAACAAGCTATTTCAAGTTAGACCTTGTTTGGTTCATGGCTAAAAAAATCAAACTAATATTTTATTAATATTTCAAATTTATTATAAATTTTAATAACTATTTCATATTCAACACAATTTTAACATTAAAAATACTTTATTTTTCAACATCCAAACACAAATTGCAACTAACACAACAACAAACAACCACATCACCACCACCAGCCTTTAATCCCATAAGTAAGGGTCCGGCTAAATGAATCCTTTGTTTTCCATTGCGCCCTATCATTGAGCAAATTTTCTTATCTAATCTTAATGTAACTAACAATCATCTTATAGTTTCTTGGCATGATTCTTCCTTCTTTGGGTCTCCCTGCTCCTCTTTGGTAATGGAAAATCCAATAACTCATTTTTCTACTGCAGCTTCAAATCGGCTACGATTAGATGTCCAAACCATCTAAGTCGACTTTCTCCGCAATACCCCGAGTTTATCTCTAATTGGCTGTCAACACTCAACATCTACTTTCAGATATAACTCATTTCTCATTCTATCCTTCTGTTCGTATCATCGCACATCCCCTTAACATCCTTCATTTTCTGCAACATTTATTTTCATTTTAGTATGTTTCCTTCTTTGCAGGGCCAGCATTCTGCACATATTATTCATCGCTGTCTTTACTACAGTTGTTAGTAAAATTTACCCTTGATTCTGGATGGGTAGATTTTTCTATCGCATCAACACAGCCAGAAGGCATTTCTCCATTTTAAAACCACATCATGCTTGATCTTCTTATTGCAGTGGCATTACTAGCGGCGCGATCTGACTGGATATATACATCTGTCCTGAATTAGTGCTTGGTGATTTATGATCTATATGTATGCGCATGTTGAGATCGTAGTATGACTGTTTGCAGTGCTTCAGTTAGTATGCTACAAACTCGAGTTGTCGGCTTCTAGCTCTCTCTGTTAGTTTTTCTCACAAGGACATATCACTGCGAAAAGCTACACCAAAGGCCTTTCATCTTGGATTATGTTCAGTCATGACTTTCCATCATCAAAAGCAAAAAGATACGGACTTAAAGCCGAGCCTTGGTGTAATCCAACTGTAATAGAAAAATCCTTAGTCAAACCTCCTTGTGTCCGAATACAGGTAACAACTCCTTCATACATGTCTTTAATAACTTGAATTGCAACATTAAAATAATTTAATTTCTCATTAAACTTACAAACTAATATATTTTCCCTCTGTAGCTCAAAAATAACTCTCCAACTAAATGAGTTCAAAGTATATAAACATGACAACAAATAAAAAAAGAGTAAGATCAAGTTAGGGGTGATTAATTTTGATTTGACGAAAATAAAAAAAATGATTTGATGTGAAATTACAATATCTATGCAGAATTCAACTTGTGCATGTATCTTATAGTGGTATAGCAGCACAGAGTAAATCCATGAGTAGATAGTAAAAATTAACTACTAGTCACATAGAAGTTTTTCTCCAAAACCCCATGTGATTGCGTTAGTTTCGATTTCATGTCAGTTCAAAATCTTATTGAGATCAACTCAAAATTGATTTATTTTGAGTGGTTTTTTTGTCTGACTGTGGGGTAAAATATAACTTTTGACATAATATTTTTGTTTTGAAATTTGCAAAAATTTGAAATAAAATTTTATTTTGGGATGTGTGCAAGATGTGAGATAATTTTTTTTTATGTTTGAAATTTGTGTAGGACGTGAAATAAAATTAATTTTAATATTGAGTTTATATAGGATTTAAAATATTATTAATTTAATGTTAAAATCGACATATGATGTGATCTGTAAACGAAATTTTAATCCAAGTCAAAATTAAACTGGGCAAACAAAGCATGAAAGCATAGACGATAGATCCACAATGGGTGAGCAAGTTCTACCTTATGGTACACAAATACTTCATTTGTTTCACTTCCACAAGCAATGTAATCATTGTTAATTGTCAGACCAACAAAATTCTTCTCATTGATGTGACCTCTGAAAGTCCTCACCTGATCAGAGGTGCCATGGTCTTAGATTAGAGAACGAAAAACCTAAAGCAAATTAAAACATCTTCTCATTATCTAAGCACCTAAACATTATAATTGACATGGAAGAGATGCACAGTGACAAAAGTTGTTTGAATATAGTTCAAAAGTTATGCTACAATAGCATTTTAACCAGCATCACAAACCATCGTGCAGAAATCACCAAATTTGAGCACAATAACTGCTGAGCGTACAGACTAGAGGACTTTTTCAAATTTTTTTTAAGCAATAATCATGCAAATTAAATTCAAAGGAATTACACTTGACAATAAGTTGTTTTTCAGGGATCCGACCGCTTAATCAATGACTGAATTATCCATAATTATAGCAGACTGAACTCTGAAAAATAAAAATATGAACTCTGCACCCTCAAAACCCCATAAATTTGGTACTTTGTACCCCAAGACAGGTGCAAAGTGCCACATTTATGAGTTTCGAGAGTGCAAAGTGTATGTTTTGATTTTTTTTGAAGCGCAAAATGTCAAATGATAGGAATTTTTAGAGTGCAAATTGCAATTTGATCAGGAAGAAACCAACAACCATAAAGTATGATAAACATACCGCAGAATTTTCCTTCACATCCCACAGGCGCAATGTGCTGTCTGTAGAGGCAGAGGCAAGCTCATTGGTAGACAAAAACTTCACATATGAAACAGCTTTCCTATGGCCTCTGAAAACATGAAGTGGAGTACTAGTGTTTCTCAAATCAAAATAATGAATGTGATGATCTGCAGACCCAACCTGTAAAATGGAATGCATACTTTAGGAGGAAGTACATATAAAAAATGAGAAAAGGATAAAAAAAAAGTATACCGCTACATAAATGCTTGATCCAGGATTATATTTGACGCAACAAATATTAGCTTTCATGTCAATATTGAAAACACTTGCTTCTTGCTTTGTACACCAAACTTTGACCTGAGCGTTATTCAAAAGGCAACACAATCACTTTACCAACAATTCATTAAAATTACTATCAAAAACAGTTTTCATTTAAATTGAAAACAAGCAGAAATTCTCATAAGAATGTTCAATGTTAAAATCTAGCCTGAGATTTTTGCTGAAAATAAAATAAAGTAAAAATGATACACAGAAGAAGACTGCCATGTCAACCCTCGCACATCTCTGTCCCCCTTCCAATTAGATCCACACACAAACAAACAAATAAATAAATAAATCTTCTTTTTTTTTAAGCCAATAATTCATACTTCTAAATGTTTGAGATTATTCTAAACTTTGCAAATCAGTTCAGATCTTACAAACATGATACAAGTGCCATATTGTGAATGCATGAACATCATGAACCAAAAAAATCTGTGGTTCCCGATGAAATATTTACATATTAAATAGCTAAACATTCATATTATAATGTGCACAGTATAAACTAATTAAAATTTACATTTGTCACACTACAATTTATACTTCAAACATAATACTGAATTAGATAAGTATGCAAATTGTAATATTGACATTTGGATGTTAAAAAATCAAATATATCAGTTCTCGTGGTATGTAGGTAATATTACTAATAAGATTGTCCAAAACAAAGGAAGTGTGTGTTAATGTCGAAAATCTTAAGCTAAAGGCAATGATAGCTAGCATGCTTGAAGTTGTCGCACATCACCAACCCAACTGGGAGCCCATGCAGTCACTCTCTCATGAGGGACGAGGAATTGAAGCCACAAGTCTGCATCTTCTTGGGGGGTTGGGGAGTGTGGTTATCCATCTCCATGGCCAAGAGTTAAGCCTTAGGGCTTCAGCATAGGCTTGCTCAACTTAGGCTGACTAGGCACTAAGTTGAGGCCTTAGACTGGGGTATTAGGGGTACTAGAATTGATCTTAGCCCGGTGTTCGGGGAATCAGAATTGGCCCTCAACGGTGGAAGAGAGGAAGAAAAAGATTCTTAAAGCTAGAGAAAAATGAATTCATGTGTAAAACTGTTGCCTTCCAATCATCACTACCAGATACAAGCAATGATGGGATTCTTGAGCTAGAGAGAGAAAAAAGTGTGTATGTGTAAAACTGTTACCTTGCAATCATCACTACCAGATACAAGCATTGATGGTTCTGTACGTGAAAAGTCAACACTCCATGCTCTCTTCTCATGTTCTTCATATTCCATCACACTCTGATAGATGTAAAAGTTTTAGGCTTTACACTCCGAAACTTCATAGTAAGGATATTATGTAGAAAGAAAAGGTTACCTGGCGTGTGTTTACATCCCAGACAGTAACTATTCCTTCATAATCACTACTAGCAATTATATTTTTGGAGTACTTGTTCCAACTCAAGCAACTTAGTTTTGATCGAGTGGACATTTCTACAACAGCGCAGTGGGTCTCAGTTGGTTCATTAACAACCTGGACAAAACTGACATGATTGAACGCAATGAGCATTATAAAGGTATCCATGAGAAATAGTTGCACTTGAAATCACTCACTGTAGAGAATTCAAAAACTTTAATACGCTTGGAAACACCTGCTGTAGCAAATAATTCATCATCACGATCAAACTCTATGCTGCATAAAGATCATCCTTGATTCAATATTAAAAACACAATTAAAAACCATCATTAAAGCTAAAACCCACGATGAGTAATAGATAACTTTGGCCACTTGACGCAGATGACAAAAAAATGTGGAAGAAACAGCTAAAGAGAAAACCTCAGGAATGAAGTAGTACAAGAAATTAAGCTGAACAATATAAAGAATAGATTGAACATCATATTCCCTACTGCAGGCCAGAAAAATTGAACCAAGATAATGTAATGTACAACAATGATCTACAGGACAAATGTCGTCCAGATATATACTGTTCCTCATTACTTGGTATGCTTCTTATTTACCAAATAGTCGGGTTTAAAAAATAAGTCGGGTTTAAGTAGCATACGAGAAAAACAGAGAAAATGGTTTTAAGTGTAATCCCAGCCTAATATCAAAACACGCATAATTCAAAATAAGACAAGTCTGTCATGGAAAATTATTTCACTGTATGTACTTCCGCAGAAGTTCTAGGCCCAAACCAGGCTACAAAACATGTTATGGTAAACAAGAACCTTACTGAAGCGTGCTCCTCTTATTTGAGCCAAGAAATCTATAACAAGTAAAGAAGTCAGACTCATCTAGAAATCCATAACTAGGTGTGGTAAATATATACAGGACAAAGACATAGACCAGGGCAGAGGCCTAGTGGTATGCATGCCTTTGGTCTCTCAACAAGAGAGAGTCTTTAGGTCCAAACCTAAGTTTTAAAAAAAGAAAGTTTCTAGCAGCATATTTTCTCTTTTTTGATTTATCTATGTTACAAAAATCATAAGTAATCAATGGAAAGACAGGGCAACAATCTAGAAGAAAACAACCTTGGTAAACCTCTACAAGGAATCAATGCTTTGTTGTTAGTTAACTATCACATTAAATTGGTCAAAAGAACTTTAAAAGGTATACATATGGATTCCTTTCTAGAAACTTTTGGGATGATACATTAAGACAATATCTAGATTATCAGAAAAACTACAAGATTTGCATTGTCCTTGAGAGCATAAACTGGTGTATCTCTACTAAATTCCCGTAAATCTGAACTAGCCACAAGAAATCAAGTTGCAATTTTACATAGCAAGGCCCTCAAAATTGTCAAAGTTCTCAGCCATTTGCCATTGCAGGATCGTTCCACCATAGAAATCATGAGGGAAAGGAGGATAACCACAATCAAACATGAAAAAGCATAGGTTCATGACATGCTAGAACATCTTGAACAGGAGAAATAAAGCAGAAATCTTAACACCAGATACTCACCTAGATACAATATTTGCAGAGTGAAACAAGTCTCCATGTCTAAGTTCTGAAATGACACGCAATCGACTGATCCAAGGGAAAAAACACCATATTACAACAAGGATGAGGATGGAAAGAATAACATAGATAGCAGTGGGTGGTTTCAATATGCAATTGTTTCACAATTTATGTTATACAAAAATAAAAAAACTGGGTAAAACTTTCACCAAACACTAATAAAAAAGACACCTGTAGCGAGTAATCGTGGATAATACAGACTGGAAATCCAGGAGACCAGCGTGATATCCTTCTCTGTATAAGGAATTTGCATCTCTTTCAACTTGTGTATGCAGTTGATTTGCCCCATGGCGTCTCTTTTGCAAGTAGCATTCTTGGAGTTCATTAAACTGTAAAAAACTAGAAGGGAATTCACCAAGTGAATAACAATAAATGCACTGAGGAGCATCATATACGATGAATAATGTCATGTACCACCATCTAAAACCATTAGCTGCATGTACCTACCTTCAGAAGAAGCTAGAAGAAACCAAATTTACTTTGAAAATCAAATGCAACATGCCAAAACAACGTCATTTCATAACAAGTAAAAGATATGCACATGATGAACAAATTTATGCTACTTAACAAAAGATACTTGCATAAAATCCACAATTTTTTGATGAAAAAAACATTGTCAACAAAGTAGAAACCAAGATCTCTCCTGTAAATGCCAAACTAATCAATTACTTTAAATTAAGAGGTGTTCATCTAAACCCAAATTCCATGGTGTATGACTAGCTCTCAGACTTTCATATATCCAGCAATATGAAGGAAGCTTGAAAATGTTCAAGCTACTTTTAGATGCATATTGCACAATATGCACTAGATGGATAAAATAATCAATTGTTTCCCTGCAGAAATCAAATGACAACCTATAACATTGTTCTACACAAAGCTTGAATAATGAGAAAATCATCCATAAGATGTTAACACCGCAAATCTGTAAATTTGAAGCTGAAGTGTAAAATTCTTACTTTGAAGGATCAAACCTTATGGAAAAGTTCTTATAATGTATTAGGAATAAACTTTGTTTACTGTTTAAATCTATAACCGTTTTTGAACTTTTTCATGAATATTCATAGATCTTTTACTGTTTGCCATTGAACTTATGTCTGTAATCTGTTACAAAAAGTAAAAGAACATTTTTTCCCATGATATTTTTATTATATATTCAATTTCTATTTACCAAACTGTTTGAAAGGTGCAAATTTTTATTCAATAGTTAACTCTTTGGACCTTTCATACATGATGCTTAAAAGGAAACTCAAAAAAGCTTGATAGATTCACAGCATGGAAGAAGACATCTTTTAGAAGCCTAAGAACCAACAATCGCTTGTGCGCATTAAAATTACATTAGATAGATCTTATTCTCATTTTCCATGACAATGAAGACAAACCTGTGCATGAATCCGCCGCTTTCTAGCAGTAAGAAGTCCAGATTGGTTAAGAGAATGTTGAGTGTCTGACCCACTAAAGGCATCTATTCTTGGTTGCGTTGAATAGCTTCCTTGAGCCTTCATGTCAACTTTCTTTCCTTGAAACCTTCCAAGAGAAGCCCCTTCCTGTGGACTACAAGGACTGGACAGGAGGAAACTATTATGCTTATCAGCTGCAGAAGGCCACAGTTTTGACGCAATAGGATCATCCATGAGCATGCGTAATTTGACTGAATATCTTTCTCTTGCGCGATATAATTCAATTTTATGTCTTTCCACAGCATTTATATCCTCTTTTATATTTTTAAGATCAGTTTGGACCTGCAAATTGGAAGACAATGATTTTACATCTCATGGCATCTAATGTTGCACATTATATTTTTAAGATCAGTTTGGAACTGAAAGAGATGGAAGGAATTTTCATGGGAAAGATAGAAATCTAACAGAAAAATAAGAGTCAATGGAGTAGCATTAAAATGAAATAGCTTTTTTAAGAAATGAAACAGTAATAGATTTTGTTAAAATAACCAATAATCAAGTATATAAATTAACCTCATTCAGTTCATCCAGCTTTTGCTTTCTAAGGTAGTGCAGAAAATCGAGCAGAATCTGCATGTTAGTCTCAGCCTCTTGTTGCTCCATCTTTCTCTTTTTCTCAGTCAGAAGAGACACCAAGCTATCTAACTCTTTGATTGAGATTTGACAATCTTCCTACACATAAGAGCATTATAGAGTCAGAATTAAAATCAATAAAAAAACAAAAATTAAAGGTGCACGAATTAATTGTTTATATTCTTAGATTCCCCACAATAGGTATAAAGTAAAGACATACTGAATGTCATATTGAACAGCTAAAGTGAGAAAGCAGAGATGAAGATCTATTTCATAGATGAAACATCTTAAGTGTCCTTGGTTTCTCTCCTCTTCTGTGTGCTTGATGGAAAAATTAAGAGGGAATGCTATGGCAACCAAGGAGAGGACCAAGCCCAAAGCGCTATTAATAGGTTCCTTGAGGTTTCTTACTGTATAATAAACATCAAGCTTATCCTTATGCTTTCTTCCAAATGAAGAAATCAGGTTTTTTGCCATCAAAGCCTGGTTAATGAACAATTATGCCACATAAGCACAAATTTAATAGGCTGTTAATAAAATCAAAAATCCAAATAAAACATGATTATGTAGGCCATACATTTTAAATAAAAGAATATATATTCTTGATCTATTTTATTGAAACAAATCATGACAATCAAAGCATGGCATATATCCATTATCAGTAGAACTTGATGTATGTGTGCTCATGTGTGCATATGATAGTATAATTCACAAAATATTCCACAATTAACCATTTTTACGGAAATGTTATGTCATTCTTGCTCAACACAGTGAAGAAAAACTAAAATAAAGCCACCTCATGGTTATATGACAAAGAGATCCATGTCAGCATAATAAATGCACCTCACAGACTTTTATTTATAGTGAAGTGTAACTTCCAAATACACCAGACAGAAAAATCCCAGTGCACACCTCAAGAAGTTTAATTTGTAAATAGACTATAATTGAGAAAAAAAAAATTTGCTTAAAAATTTCCTAGTTATTGATTCAAGTGTGTCAGTCAGGTGAACAGATCAGGCAAAGATTATTATGAATTTATTGAGAAAAAATAGGTGTTGAGGAATTCAAAAGCATTTTGAATCTTTAATTGCTTCATGGTACCTACTGACCTGTTGCAGAGCCAGACGAAGATGCTCAACTGGTGATGCTGCTTTTGCAATTTGGCACGCAGATATCCTCTTTAAAAGCTGCATTTTTTTAAAGAAATTTGAAGCCTAAAATTGTTAGGTATAATGTGAAGATGAGGAAACACAACATCCATCTAAAATTCTGTAACAATAGATTTTAATTGTTCATCATGTTCTTCCACATTTTTTGGAAACAGTTGAATTGTTCCAAAAAAAATCCTTTTCTACAAAACAATATCCAACTTTATTGCGAATTGTTTTCAGTCTTGCCTAGAATAAGAAGAATTTCATCATCAAAACAATAGTTTCGTGCATATTAGCGATCCTTTCAAATAAAAGAAGCTCCGGATTAAGCGAAGGCCACGGCAAAAGTGCTACGGCACTTTGATGTTGTATTCCCATATAAAATTGTATTCCCATATAAAATTCGGAACATCAAAGTCCAACGGCCATAGGAAGAGATGGAAACGCTCTAACCTTGTTGAGGAGGAAATTGGGGTAGAGGAGATTCTTGGTGAGGTAATGCGAACAGCAAGGGCAGTCGCTCTTGTTCTGGAGGTGCGTGACGATGCACATGTAGCAGAAGCTATGCCCGCAGGCCGTGATGAACGCGTCCTTGATCGTCCCCATGCAGATCGGGCACAGCACGTCCTTGTCCAGCTCGACGTCCTCCGCTGTAATCCCTGCGGTCGTCACCGCCGCCGCCTCCGTCGTCACTGAAGTCGACATTCCCGTCGGCACCGCGTCCGGCGGCCCAGGCTGCGGGGAGCGGGACTCCGACTTCACTGACGGAACCAGCACCCCAGAAGCCGCGCCGGCCACGCCCATGGAGAGATCCGGAGAACAGATCGAGTGGGATTTTAGGGTTTGTGAAATTTCGTACCTTTTTCAGATTTTCTCAGTGGGGTTTGAAGGGAGTGGAGGAGAATGGGGAAGTGAAGGAGAATCGTGAGCGCGAGAATCACCCACGTCGGGAGGGCCAGCGAAAGGCACAGAGAAGCCGCCGGCGGCGCGAAGACGGTAGCCACTACAAAACTTACAAACATAAATAATATTTGGCTAAATATCGTACAGATCCCTAAGGTTAAGGTGTAATATCAAAAAGGTCAATAATTTTCACAAACTAATACAAAATATTTCAAATTGGTCCTTACGTTTTGTTTTTAGTAAAAACGGATCCTTGATTTTTATTTTTTTTATTGTAGAACGGATCCTTGATTTTAACTTAAAGATTTTACGCAAATCTTTTTAATAACTTTCATCAAATATTTTCAGAGAAAAATTACTCCCTAAAATTTTCATTTACTTAAGGATTTTTAATATAAAATTGTGAAAGAACTCAACTAATAAATATATTAAAATTTAAAAATCTAAATATTAATGTTTTAAAATTATGAATTTATTATGTTATCTTCTAATTTCACAAATTGTATCATATTTACCCATAATATATTTTCTGTTCATAATTTGTTATAAACTTATTAAATATATAAATATTACTTTTAACTTAAATAATTGATTGGTAACATATAACATTTTTTTAGCATGATTTGTAGGATATAACATTAGAACGGCGTTAGAATTTAGAGCTAACTGCCCCTAACTGCTGCTAACTACCATCTATTTGTATTTAAAAATGATTTTTATTATTATAAATATATATATTTAGGTATAATTCATTAATTCAGATATATTTTTTTATTAAATATGTTTTGATTATAGAATTCTAAATTTTGATATATAAATTACATTAAAATATAATTTTAATTATGTTTAATAATATTATATATAAGTTATATACAAATATAATTTTAGATATGCGATTTCATATGTATAAACTATATTTAAATATAATTTTAATCATAAAATGTCAAATCAAATTATATTGAAATAAAATTTGAATTATGCAAATACAAATTCAATACAAGTCAAGGTTTTGAAAACCGGACCGGCTTCAGAACCGGTAGACTGAAAAGTTCAAGGTTCAATGGTTTAATTGGAGTCGAACCGGAGTCGAACCAGGGTCGAACCGGGGTCGAACCGGGGTCGAACCGGGATGAAGTAAAAATTTAAAAAACTAATAAAATATGTATAAATATAGTTAAGATATATATAATTCACACATCAACACAATAATTAAACATAAAATGAATGTTTAATAATTGAATTTAACAAATAATATTTTATGTCAATAACCCAAAAAATAATTTCAAGCAAATCGAAATAACAATAACCAATAAAATATTCGCAAATTACAAATTGAATATAATATTTAGTACATCATTAAAAGATTTGAACAAATGTATATTTTATTAATATTAAAATACTAAATTATTTCATCATTTCATATCACTAAAATACTAAAATATTAAATCATTTCGAAAAGATGGAGCCTGGAGAGGAGAGTGCGAGGCAAGAGAAATCGTGATTCGTGATTGTCGCGCGAGTAGAGGCCGCAGAACGGAAGCTGAGTTAGGGATCCAGAGTTTAGGAATTTTTTTTTTTAATTTTAAAACTCAACCGGTCCAACCGTACTGGTTCACCGGTTGACCGGTTGAACCACGATTTAGACCGGTTCTGGCCAGTTTTAAACGGATTCGATTATAAAATTAAATCGAACCGGTTGGCTGACCGGTTCACAGTTCGACCGGTTGAACCGGCCGGTCCGATCCGATTTTTAAAACCTTGATATAAGTACAGTTATGAAATATAATTTTTGTTACTGCAATTGTATTTGAATAATGAATACGTACTTCAAAATATTCTATATTTAAGGTCATGTTTAGTACGAAGATTAAAATTAGGATCAAAATAGTATTAAATTAAATAATAATAATAATAAATAATTACTTTTATATCTTATACAAATTTTAATATAAAAACTAAAATATTTTATATACTTAATTATTTTTAATAAAATTATCAATTTTATTTTTTACAAACTAAAATATTTTATTTTTTTAATGAATAATATATTTTAGTTTAAAATATGAAATAAATTTAATAAATTATTAAAAATAATTAAGTGAGTGAAATAAAATAATATTTTTATATTTCAATTTATGCAAAATATAATAAAAATATATTTATTTATTTATTAATATTTTAGTCATAATTTTGATTTAGTAATCAAACTAATTCTAAGAATCTATCTTTTTTGGAATTTTAAAATTCTTCTCGAAATCGTATTAAATTTTAAAAAATAAATCAACATATCGAGATTTGATATGGTTTTCATGTAATTTCATATTTAAATTACTTTGCATATTTATTGAGATAATCAATTTTCAATGATTAATTTAATCAAATTAATATTAAAATAATTAAATTAGATAACAAATTAAGTTATGTTCTAGTTAATACTTTGAATATGGTTTAAAAAATTAGATTTATTTGGTCTGAAATTAATGGCGAATGCGGTTAAAAAAATTAAGTAAATGCGAACAAAATTCTCAAAAAAAAAACTCTAAAAAGCTTTGGAGGCCAGTTTTTAAAAATGATATTATACAATTTCGATTAATTTGATGCTCAATTTGTAAAGCCCGAAATTTAATTAGTAAAATTTAATTATTTATTAAATTACTTGATAGTTGTTATTATTTATTTAATTTATAATTCTTTAAATAATATGAATATTAAATTAATTATGAGTTTATTAAAAATATATCAAAGGCTCTGTTTGGTTTGAGGAAAAAAGATGATTTTAAAAAAAATTTATAAATTTTTTTAAAAAATTATGTATGACGTAAAATAAAGATTTATGACATATCAATGTATTTGAATGGAATAGGGATGTTTTTATAGCTATTCATTGCATTACGTTGAATTCAAGCGAAATACAAACATTTAGAATAGATTTATCGCATAATAAATTATTTTAACTGAATATAAGTAATTATATGTGGATTCAATTATTTTTATTATATTTGAATAGAATACAAGCAATTTGACTTTGATTTTTTAGAAACTGATTTATAATATATCAATGTATTTGAGTTTAATATTGATATTTTTTTACAGCTATTTATTGCATTAATATTGAATTCAAGCAGAATACAGGTATTTAGAGTATGATTAAATGCATAATAAATTATTTTAACAAAATACTAACAGTTATACGAGTAATTACACAATTGTTTTACATGATGACATTTTAATATAATAATCTAATTACACAAGTAATGCTTGTTATATTGATGTATTTTACCCGAAAAAAGATACTTGGGGATCTATTAGGGACATCTGATTGAGTTTTAACGTAATACCTGCAATTACATATTTTTTTAACAGTATGTTAATCTATTTTAAGCGAATAGACATTTTTAGAGACTGATTTTTTACATATCATTATATTTGAATTGAATAGTGACGTTTTATAGCTATTTATAGCATTAAAGTTGAATTTAAGCCGAATATAAATATTTAGAGAATGATTCATCATTTAATAAGTTATTTTAACTAAATACTAATAATTATACGGGTATTCAATTATGTTTTATTGTATTTAAAGAGAATACAGGTAATTTAGTTTTGATTTTATCCATATGAAGCCATTTTAACATGATACTCTGATTACACTACTAATATTTGCTATATCGATATATTTCAGTCAAAAATAGATATTTGGCGATCTATTAGGGACATCTGATTGAGTTTTAATATAGTACCAGCAATTACACATTTTTTTGATAGTATATCGATCTATTTTAAGCAAATTGATATTTTTAGAGACTGATTTTGACATATCAATATGTTTGAATTGAACAGTAACATTTTTACAGCTATTCATTGTATTAACGTTGCATTCAAGTAGATTACAAGTATTTAGAGTACGATTCACTACATCATAAATTATTTTAATTAAGTACTAGTAATTATACGAATATTCAATAATTTATTTTTGTATTTGAAGAGAATACAAGCAATTTGACTTTGATCTTGTTTATATCAAAGTATTTTAACACAATACTTTGATTAAGCAACTAACATTTGCTATACCAATTTATTTTTGCCAAAACTAGATAGTTAATGATATATTAGGGACATCTGATTATGTTTGAATGTAATACCAGCAATTACACTTCTTTTTGATTGTATGTCAATCTATTTTAAACTAATGGTCACTTTTAGAGACCGAACTATGATATATCAATGTATTTGAAATGAACAGTGATATTTTTACACGTATTCGCTGTATTAATGTCGAATTCAATTGGAATACTAGCATTTAGAGTAGGCTTCATTACTTAATAAATTATTTTAACTGAATACTACCAATTATATTAGTATTTAATTATTTTTTAATTATATTTGAAAAGAATACAAGCAATGTGACTTTGATCTTGACTACATGAAAGCATTTTAACATAATACTCTAATTACATAACTAATATTTGCTAAATTGATGTATTTTAATCGAAAAAAGATATTTGGTGATTTATTAGGGACATCAGATTGATTTTTAATGTAATACCAGCAATTACTCATTTTTCTGAAAATATTCATTCTATTTTAAGTGAATATGCACTTTTAGAGACTGTTTTATGACATATTAATGTATTTAAATTTAATAGTGATATTTTTACAGTTATTTATTGCATTATCGTTGAATTTAAGTGGAATACAGGCATTAAAATTATGATTTATTGCATAATAAGTTATTTTATTTGATTACTAGCAATTAATTATATGAGTTTGTATTCACCTTATCTTGAATTTCAGGAGAATATAAGTAATTTGACTTTGATCTTGCCTATATGAAGGGATTTTAACATAATACCCTGATTACATAACTAATGCTTGCAATATCGATGTATTTTATTCAAAAATAGATATTTAGCGATCTATTAGGGACATCTGATTGAGTTTTAATATAATACCGATAATTACACATCTTTTGGAGTGTATATCTATCTATTTTAAGCGAATAGGCACTCTTAAAGACTGATTTATCAAATATCAATGTATTTGAATTGAATAGTAATGTTTTGCAGCTATTCACTGCATTAACGTTAAATTCAAGTGGAATAGAAGCATTCAGGTATGATTCATTGTATAATAGGTTATTTTAACGAATACTAACAATTATACGAGTATTTAATTACGTTTTATTGTATTTTAAGAGAATACAAGAAGTTTGACTTTAATCTAGTCTATATCAATGCATTTTAACAAAATAGCAACTAATATTTACTATATCATTGTATGTTAACCGAAAACAACTATTTCATGAATTATTAAGGATATCTGATTGAGTTTTAAAATAATACCGATAATTACACATCTTTGTTTATATTGTTAACACGTGGCTCCTGCGCTGCATCCTGACCGAACACGTGGCATCTCTCTTATCTTTCGGTGTTTCCTGGAGATTCCCCACATCCTACGTCAACAATAATATATCGATCTATTTTAAGCAAGTAAGCAATTTTAGAAGAAACTATTTTATGACTTTTAAATATATTTGAATTGAATAGTAATTTTTTACATCAATTTATTATAGAGATTTTTACCCGTATGACACAAAAAACTTCAATATTTACTTATTAGACACCTTAAAGTTAAATATTACATGACACACATTTATTTATTTTAATTTTTCAACCAACACACCCTAGTTTAAAAAATCCTTACATTTTATTTAAGTAAACCATATTAAGTTATGTTTAACTTAAATAAAGTTCTAGGAATAAAATCTAACTCTCGGTGCATCTTAACTTAAATCTTAAGGTTAAAAAACTATTTAAATCTATTATTTATGTAAATTATTTTAAATCTAATCGCTTAGATGCTCATCTTAACAATTAGATTTAATTTGAAGATACAAAGGGGGTTAGATTTTATTCCTATGAACTTTATTTAAGTTTTAAACATAATTTAAGTATGATTTACTTAAATAAAATATAAGAATTTTTAAATAGTGTGTTTAGTTGTAAAATTAAAATAAATAAGTGTGGTTCATGTAATATTTAAAC
>KZ452001.1:2405556-2469548 GCA_002786265.1 Apostasia shenzhenica
ATGTGTAAAAATCAGAAGAGAAGTATTATTTATTTAAAAAATACCACAACCTTGTTTTCAATAAACAAGATTAAAGTCAAATTGCATATATTCTCTTCAAATCAATAACAATTAATTGAATACTCACACAAATTGCTTTGTATTCGAGTTAAAATAACTTATTATGCAATGAATGAATCGTACTCTAAATTGCTTGTACTCCACTTGAATTCATCGTGAATGCATTGAATAGCCGCAAAAAACATAACTATTCAACTCAACTGCATTATATGTCATAAATCAGTCCCAAAAAGAGGCCTATTCTCTTACAATTGAACGAATTATACCCGAATAAATAAAAGATGTGTAATGCGGGTATAACATTAAAACGCAATCAAATATTCCTAATAGATTGCCCAATAATCAATTTTGATTGAAAATACATCAATATGGCAAATATTATGTGTTTAATTAGAGTATTTATGTTAAAAAACCTTCCAAATGGACAAGATTAAAGTCAAATTACATATATTTTCGACAAATACATTAAAAACTAATGAATACTCACACATTTGCTTTTTATTCAGTGAAAACAACTTAATTTGCAAAGAATCATTACTCTAAAATGCTTGTACTCCACTTGAATTCAACGTAATGCAATAGAGTAGCTTCAAAAAAACATCAAAATTCAAACTCAAATTCATTGATTTATGTCATAAATCAGGACCCTAAAAAGAGCCTATTCTCTTAAAATTGATCAATATACTGATATAAATAGATGTGAAATTATAAGTATTACATTATTAAAAAGCAATCAAAGTGTCCCTAATAGACAGCCAAATTTTTAATTTTCGATGAAATACATCAATATGGCAGACGTAATGTGTGTAATCAGAGTATTATAATAAACAACCTTCATATAAACAAGATTAAAGTCACTATTCAACTCAACTGCATTTATATGTCATAAATCAGTCCCTAAAAGAGATTCTTCTCTTACAATTGATCGATATACCGATAAATAGATGTGTAATTACAGGTATTACATTAAAACACAATCAAATAATCCTTATAGATTGCCAAATATCATATTTCGACTGAAATACATCAATATAGCAAACATTACGTGTGTAATCAGAGTATTATGTTAAAAAACCTACATATAGATAAGATCAAAGTCAAATTGCAAATATTCTTTTCGAATACGATAAAAACTAATTGAATACTCACACAATTGCTTGTATTTAGTTAAAATAACTTATTATGCAATGAAGCGTACTCTAAATGTTTGTACTTCCCATGAATTCAACGTAATGTTGTGAATAGCTGCAAAAGCATCACTATTTAACTCAAACTCATTGATATGTCATAAATCAGTCCCTAAAAGTGTCTATTCTCTTAACATTGATTGATAACTGACAAATAGATGTGTAATTATAGGTATTACATTAAAAACGCAATCAAATGTCCCTAATAGATAGCCAAATATAAATTTTCGATTGAAATACATCAATATGGCAAATATTATGTGTGTAGTTAGAGTATTATGTTAAAAAACCTTCAAATGGACAAGATTAAAGTTAAATTACATATATTTTCGACAAATACATTAAAAACTAATTGAATACTCACACATTTGCTTTTATTCAGATTAAAACAACTTATTATGCAAAGAATCATACTCTAAATGCTTGTACTCCACTTGAATTCAACGTAATGCAATGAGTAGCTTCAAAAACATCACAATTCAACTCAAATTCATTGATATGTCATAAATCAGACCCTAAAAGAGCCTATTCTCTTAAAATTGATCAATATACTGATAAATAGATGTGAAGTTATAGGTGTTACATTAAAAAGCAATCAAATGTCCCTAATAAACAGCCAAATTTTAATTTTCGATTGAAATACTCAATATGGCAAACGTAAGTGTGTTAATCAAGTATTATAATAAACAACCTTCATTATAACAAGATTGAAGTCAAAATTGCTATATTCTGCTCAAATACAATAACAATTAATTGAATACTCACACAATTGCTTGTATTCAGTTAAAATAATTTATTATGCAATGAATCGTACTCTAAATGCTTGTACTCCACTTGAATTCATCGTAATACATTGAAGAGCCTATTCTCTTACAATTGATCGATATACCGATAAATAGATGTGTAATTACAGGTATTACATTAAAACGCAATCAAATAATCCTAATAGATTGCCAAATATCAATTTTCGATTGAAATACATTAATATGGCAAATATTATGTGTGTAATTAGAGTATTAGTTTAAAAAACCTTCAAATTGACAAGATTAAAGTCAAATTACATATATTTTCGACAAATAATTAAAACTATTTGAATACTCACACATTTGCTTTTATTCAGTTAAAACAACTTATTATGCAACGAATCATACACTAAACGCTTGTACTCCTCTTCAATTCAACGTAATGCAATGAGTAGCTTCAAAAACATCACAATTCAACTCAAATTCATTGATATGTTATAAATCAGACCCTAAAAGAGCCTATTCTCTTAAAATTGATCAATATATTGATAAATAGATGTGAAATTATAAGTATTACATTAAAAAGTAATCAAATGTCCTAATAGACAGCCAAATTTTAATTTTTGATTGAAATACATCAATATGGCAACGTAATGTGTGTAATCAGAGTATTATTAATAAACAACCCTTCATATAAACAAGATTAAAGTCACTATTCAACTCAACTGCATTTATATGTCATAAATCAGTCCTTAAAAGAGCCTATTCTCTTACAATTGATCGATATACCGATAAATAGATGTGTAATTACAGGTATTACATTAAGACGCAATCAAATAATCCTAATAGATTACCAAATATCAATTTTCGATTGAAATACATCAATATAGCAAACATTACGTGTGTAATCAGAGTATTATGTAAAAACCTTCATATAGATAAGATCAAAGTCAAATTGCAAATATTCTCTTCGAATACAATAAAAACTAATTGAATACTCACACAATTGCTTGTATTCAGTTAAAATAACTTATTATGCAATGAAGCGTACTCTAAATGCTTGTACTTCCCATGAATTCAACGTAATGTTGTGAATAGCTGCAAAAACATCACTATTTAACTCAAACTCATTGATATGTCATAAATCAGTCCCTAAAAGTACCTATTCTCTTAACATTGATTGATATACTGACAAATAGATGCGTAATTATAGGTATTACATTTAAAACGCAATCAAATGTCTCTAATAGATAGCCAAATATCAATTTTTGATTGAAATACATCAATATGGCAAATATTATGTGTGTAATTAGAGTATTATGTTAAAAAACCTTCAAATGGACAAGATTAAAGTCAAATTACATATATTTTTGACAAATACATTAAAAACTAATTGAATACTCACATATTTGCTTTTATTTAGTTTAAAAAACTTATTATGCAACGAATCATACTCTAAATGCTTGTACTCCACTTGAATTCATTGTAATGCAATGAGTAGCTGCATAAACATCACAATTCAACTCAAATTCATTGATATGTCATAAGTCAGACCCTAAAAGAGCCTATTCTCTTAAAATTGATCAATATACTGATAAATAGATGTGAAAATATAGGTATTACATTAAAACACAATCAAATGTCCCTAATAGATCATCACATATCAATGTTCGATTGAAATACATTAATATAGAAAATATTAGGTGTGTAATCAAAATTTTCTATTAAAAAACCTTCATATAGATAAGATCAAAGTCAAATTGCAAATATTTTATTCGAGTATAATATAAACTAATTGAATACTCTCACAATTGCATATATTCAATTAAAATGACTTATTATGTAATGAATCATATTCTAAATACTTGTAATCCACATGAATTCGACGTAATTCAATGAATAGCTGCAAAAACACCATTATTCAACTCAAATTCATTGATATGTCATAAATCAAATCCTAAAAGAGCATATTCTCTTAAAATTGATCGATATACTGATAAATAGAAGCGTAATTATAGGTATTACAATAAAACGCAATCAAACGTCACTAATAGATCGCCAAATATCAATTTTCGATTGAAATACATCAATATAGCAAATATTTAGGTGTGTAATTAGAGTATTATCTTATAAAACCTTCATATAGATAAGACTAAAGTCAAATTGCATATATTCTCTTCAAATACAGTAAAATCTAATTGAATACTCACACAATTGCTTGTATTCAGTTAAAATAACTTATTATGCAATAAATCGTACTCTAAATGCTTGTACTCCACTTGAATTCAACGTAATATAATAAATAGCCGCAAAAGTGCGTAATCTCTTAAAATTGATCGATATACTAACAAAAAGATGTATAACTATAGGTATTATATAAAAACGTAACAAAATATCCCTAATAGATTGCCACTTATCATTGTTCGACTGAAATACAATAATATGGCAAATATTAGGGGTGTAATCCGAGTATTATGTTAGAAAAACTTCATATAGATAAGATTAAAGTCAAATTACATATATGCAATTCAAATACAATAAAAACTAATTGAATACTCAGACAATTGCTTATATTCAGTTAAAATAACTTATTATGCAATGAATCATACTCTAAATGCTTGTACTCCACTTGAATTCAATGTAATGCAAGGAATAGCTACAAAAACATCTTTATGCAACTCAAATTCAGTAATATGTCATAAATCAGTCCCTAAAAGAACCTATTCTCTTAAAATTGATCGATATACTAACAAAAAGATGTCAAATTATTGGTATTACATTAAGACGTAATTAAATGTCTCTAATAGATTGCTAAATATCAATTTTAGATTGAAATACATCAATATAGTAAATATTAGTTGTGTAATCAGAGTATTATGTTAAAACCTTCATATAGAAAAGATTAAAATCAAATTATATATATTCTCTTCAAATACAATAAAAACTAATTGAGTACTCACACAATTGCTTGTATTCAGTTAAAATAACTTATTATGCAATGAATCATACTCTAATACTTGTACTCCACTTGAATTCGACGTAATGCAATGAATAGCTTCAAAAACATCTCTATTCAATTCAACTGCATTGATGTGTCATAAATTAGTCCCTAAAAGAGTCTATTTTTTTAAAATTGATCAACATACTTACAAAATGAATTTAGAGTACAAGTATTTAGAGTATCAATAAATTTGACTTGAATAGTGATGTTTTTGCAACTATTCATTGCATTACGTTAAAATATAATAAGTTATTTTAACTGAATAAAAGCAATTGTGTGAGCATTCAATTAATTTTTAATGTATTTGAAGAGAATATATATATAATTTGACTTTAATCTTATCTATTTGAAGGTTTTTTAACATAATACTCTGACTATACACCTAATGTTTGCTATAATGACGTATTTCAATCGAGAATTGATATTTAGCGATCTATTAGGGACATTTGATTGTATTTTAATGTAATAATTATAATTACACATCTATTTATCAGTATATCGATCAATTTTAAGAGAATAAGCTCTTTTAGGAACTGATTTATGACATATCAATGAATTTGAGTTGAATAGTGATGTTTTTATAGCTATCCATTGCATTACGTTGAATTCAAGTGGAGTATAAGCATTTAGAGTACGATTCCTTGAATAATATATTATTTTAACTGAATATAATTAGTTTTTATTATATTCGAAGAGAATATTGGCAATTTGACTTTAATCTTGTCTATATGAAGGTTTTTAATATAATACTCTGATTACACACCTAATGTTTGCTATATTGATGTATTTCAGTCGAAAAATGGTATGTGACAATCTATTAGGGACATTTGATTGCTTTTTAATGCTATACCTAAAATTATACCTCTTTTTGTTAGTACATCAATCAATTTTAAGAGAATATGCTCTTTTAGGGACTGATTTATGACATATCAATACAGTTGAGTTGAATAGTGATGTTTTTGGGGCTATTATATTGCATTTAGAGTACGATTCATTGCATATTATGTTATTTTAACAAAATACAAGAAATTGTGAGAGTATTCAAGTAGTTTTTTTTATTTTTGAAGTGAATATTGGTAATTTGACTTTGATCTTATCTGTTTGAAGTTTTTTTAATATTATACTCTGATTACAAACCTATTATTTGCTATACTGATGTATTTCAATCGAAAATTAATATTTGGCGATCTATTAGGTACATTTGATGGTGTTTTAATGTAATACCTATAATTTCACATCTATTTATTTGTATATCGATTAATTTTAAGATAATAGGATCTTTTAGGGTCTAATTTATGACATATCAATGAATTTGAGTTGAATAGTGATATTTTTGAAACTATTCATTGCATTACGTTGAATTCAAGTGGAGTACAAGCATTTAGAGTATGATTCGTTGCATAATAAGTTATTTTAATTGAATAAAAGCAATTGTGTGAGTATTCAATTAATTTTTAATATATTTGAAGAGAATATATGTAATTTGACTTTTAATCTTGTCCATTTGAAGGTTTTTTAACATAATACTCTGATTATACACCTAATATTTGTTCTGTGAAAATATCACTATTCAATTCAAATATATTGCTATTTGATAAATCGTCTCTAAGAGTGTCTATTTGCTCAAAATAGTTCAAAAAGATGTGTAATTATCGGTATTACATTAAAATTCATTCAGATGTCCTAATAGATCGCTAAATATCTATTTTCGTAAAAAATACATCGATATTGTAAATATTAGTTGTGTAATCAGAGTATTATATTAAAATCCCTTCATATAAGCAAGATCAAAGTCAAATTGCTTGTATTCTCCTGAAATTCAAGAAAAAGTGAATAAAAACTCGTATAATTGTTAGTAATCAGTAAAATAACTTATTATATAATGAATCTTACTCTAAATTCTTGTGTTCCGCTTGAATTCAACGTTAATACAATGAACAACTCTAAAAATATCACTATTAAATTCAATTATATTAATATGTCATAAAATAATTTTTAAAAGTGTCTATTCGCTTAAAATAGATCGATATATAGTCAGAAAAATGTGTAATTGCTGGTATTACATTAAAAATCAATCTTATGTCCCCAACCGATCACCAAATATCTTTTTTCGACTAAAATACATTGACTTAGTAAATATTAGTTGTGTAATTAGAGTATTATATTATAATATCATTATGTAAATAAGATCAAAGTTAAATTGCTTGTATTCTCTTCAAATATAATAAAAAGTAATTAAATACTATTATAATTGCTATTATTTAGTTAAAATAACATATTATGCAATGAATTGTACTTTAAATGCTTGTATTTCATTTAAATTTGACTTTAATGCAACGAATAGCAGTAAAAACGTTAATATTCAATTTAAATACATTAATATATCATAATTCAGTCTCTAAAAGTATTTTTTGCTTAAAACACATCAACATACTATAAAAAAGATGTTTAATTGCAGGTATTACATTCAAATGCAATCAGATGTCCCTAATAGAACATTAACGATCTAGTTTTAGCTAAAATAAATTGATATAGCAAATATTAGTTGCTTAATCAAAGCATTGTGTTAAAATGCTTTGATATAGATAAGATCAAAGTCAAATTGCTGATATTCTCTTTAAATATAAAAATAAATAATTGAATACTCATATAATTATTAGTATTCAATTAAAATAATTTAAGATGTAATGAATAGTACTATAAATACTTATATTCCACTTGAATGCAACATTAATACAATAAATAGCTGTAAAAATATTACTATTCAATTAAAATATATTGATATGTCACAAATCAGTTTCTAAAAGTATCAATTCGCTTAAAATAGATCGATATAATGTCAAAAGATGTGTAATTATTGGTACTACGTTAAAATTTAATCAGATATCCCTAATAAATCGTCAAATATCTATTTTCGACTGAAATACATTGATATAGCAAATATTAGTTGTGTAATGAGAGTATTATATTAAAATGCCTTCATATAGATAAACTTAAAGTTAAATTACCTGTATTATATTCAAATATAATAAAACATAATTGAATACTCGTATAATTGTAAGTATTTAATTAAAATAACTTATTATGCAATGAATCGTTCTCTAAATATTTGTATACGGCTTGAATTCAATTTTAATACTATGAATAGCTATAAAAATATCACTATTCAATTCAAATACATTGATATGACATAAATCAATTTCTAAAAGTACTTATTAGCTTAAAATTAATTGACATACTATTAAAAAGATATATAATTGTAGGTATTATATTAAATCTCAATCAGATGTCCCAAATATATCCCCAAATATCTTTTTTCGGCTAGAATACATCGATATAGCAAGCATTAGTTGTGTTATCAGAGTATTATATTGAAATGCCTTTATATAAATAAGATCAAAGTCAAATTGCTCATATTCTTTTCAAATATAATAAAAAGTGAATGAATAGTCGTATAATTACCAGTATTAAATTAAAATAACTTATTATGTCTCTAAAAATGCCTATTTGCTTAAAATAAATCGATATATTATCAAAAAAATGTGTAATTATCGGTATTTTGTTAAACTCAATTATATGTCCCTAATAGATTACCAAATATCTATTTTCGGCTAAAATACATCGATATAGCAAATATTTGTTGTGTAATCAAAATATTTTATTAAAATACTTTCATATAAACAAGATCAAATTTAAATTACATGTATTCTCTTCAAATACAATAAAAAGTGAATGAATACTCATATAATTGTTAGTATTCTATTGAAATAACTTATTTTATATTGAATCATTCTCTAAATGCTTGTATTCGGCTTGAATTCAACATTAATGTAATGAACAGTATAAAACGTCACATTTCAATTAAAATATATTGATATATCTTAAATTAATTTTTAAAATTGTCTAATAAGTTATATTTGATTGATATACTATCAAACAAATATGAAATTATCGATATTATATTAAAACTCAATCATTTGTCTCTAATAGATTGCGAAATATCTATTTCGGTTAAAATACATCGACATAACAAATCTTAAGTGTGAAATCAAAGTATTATGATAAAATATCTTCATATAGACAAGATCAAAGTTGAATTACTTGTATTCTCTTCAAATACAATAAAAAATAATAAAATACTTGTATAATTGCTAGTATTCAGTTAAAATAACATATTATGCAATAAATGGTTCTCTAAATGCTTATATTCGGCTTGAATTCAATGTTAGAGCAATGAATAGTTGTAAAAACGTCATTATTTAATTTAAATATATTGATATGTTATAAATCAGTCTGTAAAAGTGCCTAATATGTTATAATAGATCGATATGTTGTTAAAGAGAAGTGTAATTACCGGTCTTATATTAAAATTCAATCATATGTCCTTAATAGATCATCAAATATCTATTTTTGACTAAAATATATCAATATAGCAATGCATAATGCCAACATTTAGTTTTATGTCCATATATTTTAGCTGAAAACTCATATTTGGAGATCAATTAGGGACATATGACTAAATTTTTTTATAATACTAGCAAGTACACATCTTTTTATAGTATATAAATCTATTTTAAATTATTAGGCACTTTTAGAAATTAATTTATGACATATCAATATATTTGAAATGAAAAGTGATATTTTTACAACTAGTTATTGTATTAACGTTGAAATCAAAATAAATACAAGCATTTAGAGAATGATATTTTACATAATAACTTATTTTATCTGAATACTAGTAATTATACGAGTACTAAATTATTTTTTATTATATTTAAAGAGAATATAAGTAATTTAACTTTGATCTTGTCTATGTCAAGGCATTTTAACATAACACTCTGAATAAATAACTAATAGTTATTATATCAATGTATTTTAGCTGAAAGCATATATTTGACTATCTATTAGGGACATATGATTGTGTTTTTATATAATACTAATAATTAAACATCTTTTTTATAGTATATCCACTATTTTGAGTTATTAGTCACTTTTAGAGACTGATTTATAATATATCAATATATTTAAATTGAATAGTTCTATTTTTGCAACATTAATTGTATTAAAATTGAATTCATGTAGAATACAAGTATTTAAGAAATGACTCATTGCAATACAGGTATTTAATTACTTTTGATTAAATTTGAAGAGAATACAAGCAACCTGACTTTGATCTTCTATATATTAAGGCATTTTAATATAATACTCTAATTAAATAAATAATATTTATTATATCAATTTATTTTAACCAAATGAGAATATTTTTATAATACCGACAATTACATATCTTTTTGATAGTATATCAATCTATTTTAAACTATTAGGTATATTTGGAGACTGATTTATGATATTTAAAGTGAATAGTATTATTTTTACAACTATTCATTACATTAAGAAGTCATTTTGACAGAATACTTGCAACTATAAGATTATTCAATGAATTTTGAATGTATTTAAAAAATATTCGTGCAATTAGACTTCAGACTTGTTTGTATCAAGGTATTTTAACATAATATTAGGATAAAATAACTTATATTTGCTTTATCAAAATATTTTAATCGAAACAGGCGTTTGGCGACATATTCAGGACATATGATTGCGTTTTAATATAATACTCTAATCAAAATGCATTGATATGTTATAAATCAGTATTTAAAAGTGTCTAATAAGTTGTAATAGATCGATATACAGTCAAAAAAATGCATAATTGCTAGTATCATATCAAAACTCAATTATATGTCCTTAATAGATCGTCAAATATCTGTTTTTTGCCAAAATATATTGACATAGGTACCATTTGTTGTGTAATCAAAGTGTTATGTTAAATTGCCTTAACTAAAATTAAATCACTAGAGGGGAGAAGCCATTTTCTGATAAGACAGCTCCAGCTTGTCCCATACTTACGATCTGCAGACTGTCATTATAAGCTAACTATAAATACTCTTAAGCAAGGCTTCAAAGAGGAACTAGATCTTTTTTCTTGAATCATGAATCTCCTCAACTAGGAGCTCTACGAACTTTCGACGCCTTCTCCCCAAAACATAGCCTTAGTCTTCATCTTTTTTTGTGTTTTATACAATTCTGTAATAGGCTTTAGTGGCCCCTTCTCTGAGATATAGTGAAAGACTTCCTGTTTGGCACGAGGACCAAAATAGTACTAGTTTAAAAAATAACAATAATAATAATAAATAAATTATTTTAATTATTCTACACAAATTTTAATATAAAAAATAATTTTTTATTTCACATACTCAATAATTTTTAATAAAAATATAAATTTTATTTCACATCTTAGATCAAAATACTCGATTTGAATATTTTGGTCTAGAATGTGAAATAAAGTTGATATTTTTATTTTAAATTATTGAGTATGTAAAGTAAAATAATATTTTTTATATTTAAATTTGTGTAGAATGATTTAAAAAATTTATTTATTATTATTATTGTTATTTTTTAAATTAGTACCATTTTGGTCATGTTTTAGTCCTCGCGCCAAACAGGGCCTTTAGAGTTCGCCATATAAACATAGGGAACAAGCTGTTTCTGAACTACTTTAAATTCCTGCGTGTTTCTCTGGATACTCTTCATTCTTAATTAAGCCTTAATTACCAGACTCAATTCTCTACGTACTGCTGTCTCTTGGGACTCCTCCTTCGCACGTCAATAATTATATAATTAACTTAATAATGATATGTTAAAATTAGATTTAATTGATTAATCAAATTTAAAAAAATATATATTAAAATTAGATTTGCTCAAAGTGAATCAATATAATTAAAAAATGTATAAATTCATATTACATTAAGATTTGCTATTTTTAGATCTCTTTTTCCTATTTCCTATTTCTCCTTGGCATTGAAGGCATGACGGAAGAAGATTTTCACTTTATCAGTAGGATCCATATCACTCATTTAGCAGAGTGTATGGTTATGAAAACAAATATTCAGATGTAGCCAATGCTATTCAACTAGGGCCGTTATCAGACTAATTTCAAGTGAATCGAAAGCAACTCGAAATTTAAAAATTTGAGTTCGGCTCTGCTCAAAATCGGTCTGAAATTGAAATGAGATATGATTCAAGCCGGCTCGAATCATGATTCGAATCGACTCATAATTGTAAAAAAAAAAAAGAAATATATGTATTCAAAAGAATTTGATCCTTAAACCTTAAGGAAAATAAACCTTAAATCTCCTCCACTCTACCACTAAATCACTAATTAAATTATATATAATAGCATTTATATATATATATATTATATCAATATTATTTATGCTATATACATAACTGCCAAATCGAATCATGTTTCGAGCAAGCTAGAACCAACTCGAAATCGTCTCGAAATGAGTTTCGAGCCAAAGTCCTTAGCTCATAATTCGATTCAAAATTTTCGAATTAGTTTCGAATCGATTCAAAAATCGAACAACTTTCGAGTTTCAGATATTTTTAACATCCTTATATTCAACTATCAAATCATTTATAATCTGGCATCACTTGCTTCGGAGGCCTAAATTTTAGATTCTTTGAAAACATATTTAAATTAAGAGCAAATTACACTCAGGTTCTTGAACTTAATGCTTAATAGCGCGCAGGTCCACATTTTTTAAATTATAACATCTGGTCTTGAGTTTTAATAAATTATCAAATAATTTTTTTATCTTTTTATTTTTAAAATTTTTTAAAATTATTATTTTATTTCTGCCGCTCTCTCTCTCTCCGATCAGTTTAGTTCACTTCTGAATAGATTTTTCGAATTTATTTGCACCCAGCACTGCTGCACCTTCTTTCCTTAGCTGAATGCTATGTAATGATTTTTGTTTTCTAATATTTATTTTTAATAAAATTCTTGAATATTAATGAATTTTATTTTTTAAAAAAATCCATGGGCTTCACTGGTGGCACGGCCCGAGCTCTCATAAATATATAACCCTAGTGGCAGCCGCTTCCTCCTCTTCAAATTCGCCGCTGGCGGCGATCTCTCTCTCCCCCCCCCCCTCCCACTCTCGTCGTCTTCTTCGTCGGCGTTAGGATGGAGGGGTTGGTGGTCGCGGAAGCGGATTTAACGGTGTACATTCACCCCTCCATGGCCAATAAGGTCCGGCGTGCCATCCTCAGTCAGCTTAGCGGTCTCTTGTTCACGTGAGCTCCTCCCCTGCATCTTTTTCTATTTTGTATTCCGTTTCGTAGTGGATAAGTTGCTGCTTTATATACCGTTTGGAAAAAGTTCGGCAAGCAACTTTTTTTTTGCCCTAATTTATGAGAAAATCAAGGGTTTTGTTCAGAGAATGATGAGCTTACGAAAAGGGATGTTCTTGCGGTTTATTATTTGGTTTTGCTCTGATAGATATGATGAAGTTTTTGAAGGGGTAGTGTTGGCTTACGAAGTGCATATCAGGAGTAGGAGCGCTAAGGTTCTTCCAGGTTTGACCCCATATTTTGGGGTCAAGCTGAGGGCTAATCTTCTGATGTTTTCTCCAAAGCCGGATATGCTTATTGGTATGTTATTATGGTGGTCTTGCTTTTGTAAGTTTTGGCTCTTTTTCATATTTTGTGCTGCCTTGTTTGTGGTGGAGATTGACCTTGAAGAAAGAATTGATGTTTTTATAGTAATTTGTAATTATTTTGGGGTGACTATTGTTCTTGAAAATGTTATTTATAAAGTATTGATTTCGTTTTCAGAAAAGCTCTTGTTTGCTTAGGTTGTTAGTAGAATTGGATTGATTTTATTTTCAGAAGGAGATTTGTGTTAGAAATGACAGTGACCTTTGATCCTTCATTGAGCCGAAGGTCATGGTATTATTTTTGGAGACCACCGACTTTATTATGCTGAGGTTTTCCTCCATGTTGATGTTGGCATTGTTTTCCATGACTTAATAGACAGATAGTGTTTACATTTGTAGCCTTAAAATTTGACTTCGCCTATCAGAATGGACTACTGTAGTTCCGTTGGATGGGAAAATCTGTATTTATATAGTGTGTGCCAAAATGCTTTGACAAGCTCTAGGTTTTCTCATCTTGTTTATTCTATCTTTCGTTGGGTTGCTACTTAGTATTATACTGTTATAAACTGGGTATTTATTAATTTGTAATACAAATGATGTTGGATTGAACCAATAGGTGTCAAGGTAGACACGTATGATGAAAGACTGTTTCTAAATGGTGCAGTCATTTCTGTAACCATCCCATTGGATTTGAAAATACCAACCTTTCTCATTGGAAACTTTCTCTTGGTTGTTTTTTATCTTTTGGTATCTGTGTGTGTATTGATTTGTGAAATCATCTCTACAGCAAGCATCAGGATCGTAAAAGATAAATAGATCAAACTCATTTATGCAATGTTAAGGTGTGCCCCATTAAAGTCCTTAAATTTCTATCAAAGTTATCAACTACATCTTCTTGATCTTCTGGGAAAAATGCATCTTAGAAGATATACTATTATCATAAAATATTTCTTTTTGTTAAAACAATGAAGGAAGCCAAATTGCCTATTATAAAATGTTTTTGAAATTTACTTATTTTTGTTAGTTTTGAAAAGTGCGGAGAAGCTAGACGTATGTGAGAGTCATGTGCTGCTGCGTATGCTCGCATCTACTTTGATGTAGAATGGAATATGATATGAAATTTTTTGTGGCATTTTAGCCTATCAATTTTCCATCAATAGAGTTCATTTAAGAGAGGTTGCTAGGGATACCTTGCCTAATAAATATTAGTTATGCCTTAATACAGTTATATTGGAAATGATCATTGGTTTTATAGCACATATGACTTCTCCAATTATAAACCCTTAGGTATATGAACTTGCAGTAAGCTATGAAACACAGACACGACATATGGATACGATGCAGTGTTAAATGGTGACATGACAAATTTCCAGAACAAAGGCTACGGACACGCCATAGCATGTTAAATACTATAATAATAAAAATAATAATTCATACTTAAAAAAATAGATAAAACATAAAATAAACTTGATTTTTTAAGCATAAATAATTTATGAGTAGTAGAGTAGTGTCATAAGATCAAGATGAGAACTTGAGAAGAGACCTCATCGGCATCTGTTAGGGTTGAGAATGTGGATCTAGGGTTCATTTTGTAAGGAAAGTGGGAAGATAAGAGATCATGTGGTTTGCTTGCTAGGATAGCTACAATGAACGTGACAGTAGGAGGAGGTGAGAGCTTACCGGCATTGAGGAGGAGAGGATATGCGGAGCTATAGTTTCAAACATTTTGCAACTAGTTTGTTATTGTGAGGCTCGGGGGTAAGAATGAAGAAAGAAATTGATTTAACTTGGTTAGCTTAATGTATTGCCTTATATAAGTAAAAAAATTTAATAATAATAAAGGAAAATTATTTTTAATTTTATTAGATAAAATCATAGCAATAATAAAGGATTTTAAATATTAATAAAAAGAACAAATAAGGGGTAGAAGTGATCGTAGGTCTTTAGTCTTATGTTTTGTATTAATTAAAAATATTATATTAATAAACCTTCTTACAAGTCTTTGCATATGCTTCTAACTTTAATTGGATGGTCCAATTCATGAATCAGATGGTCAGATCTACTCAAAACTTAAAGGATAGTTTGATCTGTTTGATTGGACAATCCAATCTCATAGTACTGATCAGGCGATCTAATGTTCATATTCTATATTCATAATTTGATAGGTTAACCCATGCAATGCTAATTGGATGGTTCAATCTCTACAGTCGGATGGTTTGATCTTCATTAGATGGTTTGATGAATTGTAAGACTAACTGATTTTAGTTAATCAACAGTTAGGTCAGTTAAGTTGGACACCCTGATCCTTTTGAAAATTAGACAACGGAGCTTTAGTAACTCATTTTTAGATCTCTCATTCTCAATCCTCTTAAATAATCCATGACTTTTTCATTCACGTTTCCCTTTGTTCCTCATGTAATGTTGAGCTAAAAGTTGTAAAATGAAGAAGCTTACCACAACTTTTGTTTTCTTCCTTGTCCTTTTTTGCCTAGCAGCAGCATGTTCTCATTCTTTCTCTGAACTCTCTCTCTCTCTCTCTCTCCCTCCCTTCCTCCCTCCCTCCCTCCCTCTCTCTCTCTCTCTCTTCTCTTCTCTTTTCTTTCTTCCTCTCTCTTTCCTTGTCTATATCTCCCAAGCATATCCTTGGCGCCGGCTACAAGGGGAGGAAAGGTGAACCTGTGGGTTGGGGAGAAATTTTGCCCTGGCTAGCTGTCACCACAACATTGATTATTTTAATTTAATAATAACATGAACAACCACAAAAATCTTATTGCTGGAGATTTTATTTGAAAATTTTGGCGTCATTTTGTGCTTTCTTACGGGCTTCTCTTCTACAGTATAAAAGAGAAATTTCATTTGGAAAATTTGGGGTCATTTTGTTTTGGCATATGGACTTTTCTGCTGTATAAAAGAGAATTTTCTTTGTTTAATATATAAGAAAGGCATTACTCCTGCAATTAAGCTGCAACATATATTCTTTGCTTGAAATGTGTTTTTATATGAGTACAAACTCTTAACTTTTCGACATGGATCTTTCATAAACAATTACATGTTACTTCAGAGGGGAAGGTTGTAAAGCTTGGAAGGGAGTCCATACATGCCATTGTGCTTGGCTTTGCATCAGCAGCCATCATGTTAGAAGATATCCGTGAAGAGTTCAACTATAGGATTGTATGAAGTTTGCTAATTTGCCTATTAATGTGTATATGCCATTATTGATTCCCTACATTTTAACTTTTTTTTTCTTTATAGAAACATGGGTTGGGGACTTTTGCTAGCAAACATCACAAGCAACACAAGATTAAAGTTGGTACTATAGTACGGTTCCTTGTCAAAAGGTGAGCATTTCCAAAAATGCAAGTATATGTTGTCTTTCATGCTAAAATTTAATATGTTTGGTCTGTCAATGTATGAATTGGAAATAGGATTACATAAGCGGGTTGGGTTTTAAATTGGTCGGATCATTAGTTACTTGGATCCAACTTGTTTGTGTAAACAAGTCAGGTTAAGTCAGGTTGGGTCAAGACGTAACCCATTATGGGCCTATTGGCATGGATTTTCATATTACTTGAGAATGTATTCGGGCTATGATTATTACTTAAATTTGTTTTTTAATTCTTATAGTGCTATTTTACTTGTTTAGTTTGTTATATGCTTTATGCAAATCCTAGTAACAAGTTCATGGATTAGTTCTTTATCGAGTGCTTATGTACTCATTTTTATGATGATTTTTCTTGGTTTTGATTTGAAATATTGCTCGTAGTGTGGATGAGGAGATGCTTCACATTTCTGGATCTTTTGTTCCACCGAACACAGGATGCATCTACTGGTTATCCAAATATAGCACCGAAGATGGATCACAGTTTGCAAGGTATGTCAGCCAGCTTCCTTTTGCTTCAGTTTCTTATTTCAGAAAAGTTGTGTTATTTACTTGTTGGAACGCAGTCATTGCTTTATTGTGAAGATTTGCACATTTCTATGAGCTCAATTTTTAGGAAAGGGAATGGAAAAGGCCAAATGTTGCTTGAACATGAATTTAAAATCATCCATTCGAAGGACTTCTGTAGTGGGATAAGAATGCAATAACATATGTAAATTTAAATCATCAAGCTTATCACAATTAAGCACATGTTATTTTCCAAAATATAAATCAAAATTAAATTACATCTTATGATAAATAAAAATGAGGTAAATTGCATCTGAACTTCTGAGGTTGGAAGGGCACTGCAAATGAGTTTCAATTTTTTAAGATCCTCGATTTGGATCCCTTGGATTGCAAACTGCCATTAGGTCCCAACCACTGTGATGTGTTAAAACTAAGAAAAATTACTTTTTTGCCCTTATTTTTTGAACTGCCTCTCTTTCTTTCATCCTCTCTTTCTTTCATCCATTCTCTCTCCTTCATCTCTCTTTCTCTCCTCCCAATAAATTTTAAAATCAACTTTCTTTATAATTTATTTTAGTTTAATAATATCCTCATGTACTTCTTACTAGTAAAAGAAAATTAAAATTATAAATGTAAAATTTGAAATTTTACATTCGGATCATCTCAATCTTCTTAAAAAATTTTAAATTTTAAAAATTGAAATGTTAACATTTTAAAATAAAAATTCAAAAATAATTTCTCCCCATCTTTTTCTATGCTCTAAAAATCAAAATAAAAAACTTAAAATATTGAACTTAAAAAGTCATATATAGTAAGGTTTAAAATCAAAAACTGCAACTTGAAATCAAAATTTTTAAATTTAAAGTTTTTATTTTAAATTTTTAAATTTAAAGTTTTTATTTTAAATTTTGTTCCTCAGTAAAATTTTATTCTCTGACATAAGGTAGATAAGGATACTAATGAGTCAAGTTCAAGCAAGCTTTTTTTCTTTTGATAAACGAGTTCAGGCGAGTTAGTCTTAACTTAAACTTAAATTTTTTTAATTCAAATTGACTTTGATTCGAGTTGATTAAATCTATCCAATAATGAGTCGACTTTCTAGTTTAATAGAGTTATTTTTTATTTTATATTTCTAATTCAAATATTCATTTTGCATATTATATTTAATAAATATATTTTTTTGTTAAATTTATATGTATTGTATATATGTGCATATACATTAATTACTTCAATATATATTGTATATTCTATTCATATATGTAAATATTTTAAAAATGCATCAGCAAAATTAATTACATCTTATTGTACAGATATCAAGTTAATTGCATATTAAATCAACTTTATTTCTAAAGTGTTAATTTAAACTTAAATCGAGTAAAATGTAAGTGAATTTCAAATGAGTTTCTAATACAATGCTCAGCCCAATTAGATAAAAATAGGAGTTTTAAAAATCTATAATTTTGATATTTAAAACTTGATTGTAAAATACTTTTGGCTTACATTTTTTATTTAAACTTTTTGAATTGTTTTTATGAATTTTAAAATTGTAAGAAATTTTTTTTAAAGATTACAAAATTTAAATTTGAAGTAATCATTTTTTAAGTTAATGGAGAGGAGGAAGGTTACAAAATCCAAGATTTTTAAAAAATTAAGTTTAATTCTTATTAGGAGACAACCAATGAGAGAGAGAGAGAGATAATGTATCCAAGTGCTATAGGTGGCACATGGAGTAGATGGAGAAAGGGATTAATGGATAGGCATTTTTGTCCTAAAGTTTTATTTGATTCAAAAATTTTTGTATAGTTATACAGTTTCTATCTAAAACGATCAAGAAAAAAGTGAGAATCAATCTCAAGGACCTAAATGTAGTGATTTGAGCGTGGATTTTCAAAAATTGAGACCTTGCAGTGCCCTTTTAATCTCATAAGATTTTAATTATTATATTTTTATTTAAATTTTATGATGAGAGTGATCTATAAATAATATTTAAAATTTCTTTTGCACATACTTAATTATCCTATAATGATTCTAATGATTAAATAAAAAAATTATTCTAATGACTCAAGTGCATATGTTATTTTTTCTCAATAAAATTGATTGTCGTAGAGCTTGAAAGTGATAGGAGAGATGGAGCAAATATGTAAGATATATAAGGAGAATGAAATGAAAAAATATTAAAAATAATACTAACTAAGAAGGGCAAAATAAGAAAGGCTATTTTTTTACCACCAGTACCATCTTTATATAAGATATATAGATAGATACCACCACCGTAAACGTGTTTTGACGACAGCATTAATCAAAAAAGGCACGCCATTATTAGATTTAACTTATTCCACAAGGCATTTATCAAGACTATACAAGTCATATTTTTAAGTGTACAGTTTTAAGTATTAAATCTCTTAATTTTGAAATAAATATCTTGAGCATTATAAGTTTATAATCTCAAGAAGACGAAAATAAGATGTAAATTAAGAGTCAAGATAACGTTATGTAGTTGAAGAGTATAATAATAGTCTTTTATAATCGCATGTAACATATTATGGTCACATCAATTCTAACATTAAGTGAAATAGCATGATGAAGTAATTATTTCTATTTTAAGGGATTTAATTGATGATAGGAATCCAGCCTCGAGGACTCATCTGAAATAATAAAAGAAAGGGCAAATTATTGAATGGTTCCTACAAATTATCTATAATTACATTTTAGTTCACATTTCTTGAATTCTCATTTAGATCCTAAACATTTTTTTAAATCTTTCACTTAAGTTCTTAGAATTTAAAATAAGGGTCTAAAAGTAAAGAAAAATAGGAACCTAATATGTCCCTATAGTTTTAATTAGGGACCTAAATGAAATGTTTAGTAAATATAGATTGAAGATTGATTATAGGCGTTTACTGTAAGGACCTATCAGTAATTTACCCTAAAAGAAAAAGGAGACACTTAAATTCTGGGCATGCTTTCAGTGGGATGCTTACATTAGGAACCATATGCAACTTAACGTTTTCCTATTTTCACGGCAGGGCTTTATACTTTTACAGCAGGGCTTTATACTTTAACTGCAATATAAACCTTGCACCATTTTTACATACTCTTACTCATCTGCAGAGGCATAAAGAGACATCAGAGTGATAATGTTGATAACAATGTGATAGAGCAAGACCCAAGCTCCCTAGGCCAAGATTCTTTGCTGCGGAAACGAAGACGCCTGCACAAATCTAGAACCTTGCAAGACTAATAAAGGTTATCCAACAGGCTTCTTCCGATTTGGTAACTTACACAAAAGCCCATGTTTGTTTAACTCTATTAATATTGTGATAATAACATACATTACACGAACAAAGGGCAATACTATACTACATTTTAAATACTTAGATCTTGTTATTTATGGATGTAATCATAAATTTCTTTAAATGCCTTGGAAATAATATCTTGGTTGATTTTCATCAAATATATTAAGAAAATCATGCCTAGGGCTTAACTTATTTCTTCTTGCTATGGCTGAGTTGTTGACCATGTTCATGTACATATATTATTCATAACAATTATTTCTGTGGCAGGGACATTTATGCTTATATTTATGTTAAGTGATCCATGTTTAGCTTTATAAGTATTCACTTAATGAAATATCTTTGGTGTCTTTAATTGAAAGTAAAATGGATTGTTATATTTGATATGTTTAGAGTATGACTGTTTTAGGCAAAACATGAAGTTTGGGTGTTTAATGTTTAATTGGATTTTGTGCTATATTAGGTGATCTATGCTTGATTGAGGGGATACTCAAGTAGTGCCATTATCGGCCTCCTTGCATTCCAAAACTTCTTCTAATGACATTTTTTCTTCTTCTGGGAGTGGTGTTGTTGAAGATGATAGAGGATTTCGCTTCATTCACTTTCTTATTCATGGGAATTCATGGGAGCACAATATCTATCATGAATATCCTTTGAACAAGTAGCAGCTGTTGGAGTGGCCTTAACAAACAAAAGCAAGTTATTTGTGAACATAAGATTAGAGTGGGTGCTAAATGATAGTTAGATACTTGTAATGGTACTCCTCTGTATTGCCTTTTGAATCATGTAAGACAACTCCAAATACAAATGAAAAGGTGAAAAGGGGCAATCCGATGTTGGCCCTCTCCTAGCCAAGATCCAAGGTGGTGATGAAGCATGCAATCTTAATAATCTAAGTCAACCTTGTTGTAAGTGTGCCCCAGATTAGCTTTGATCATCATACAACCATCCTTGGATTTAGTAGTCTGCATCCTATGAAAAAACTCCTATGTCAAAATGCATTTATCTGTGATTTGTCTCTAGGGAACTAAAGCACCTTGCGCAGTAGCAACTAGTGGGGCAATGAGTTCTTAATTCTTTATACCATTATTTTAGTCCTAAATTTTTATATGGTAGTGCATAGACTTATAGGCCTAAACTACTTAGGTTGATCGGCATGGCTCACTTTGGGAACTAAAAGAATGAGTGTTTCCTACCAAAACTGTGGCATGAACCCAGTGTTGAAGGCATGAAGAACTGTTTTGATCACCTCATCTTCTTATATAGTCTAGTAGCTTTTCAAGAATGAACTAATAATACCATCCATTCCAAGTGCTTTGTTAGCAAGGCTTAAGCTTACAACTCTAATCTCCTCTCTGGTAACTTGACTGATCAGCTGTTCTGCTACAGTTTTTTTTTTTTTTTTTTTGAGAGTGGCCCTTGGCTACACCGAGCCAAGCATATGGCTAATAGAATCCTATGTACCTCATTTGTTAGCAAAATAACCCGTCATGGTGTTGAGAATGCCCTCCTATTTGGTAATCTTGTTTCCAGAGGTGTCAACTATAGATTTGATGCAATTATGTTATTTCCTCTCAGCAACAGCTTTATTAAAAGAAAGGTGTATTTGTCACCTTTGGTTATAGCCAATGGGCCGCACCACATTTCAGCTCTAACTACCATAGTATTAAAGGTAGCAAATAAGAATAAGCTCTGTTTGGTCATCCAAAGACAAACTGCTGGCTTCACCTTCTTTTCTTTGCAAAGAAAAGGACAGTGTGCTCCAACTCATCCTATTCCTTGCTCCATTTTTCGGACACTGAAGCGTTCTCTCACATTTCTTATTCAAAACTTTGGATGGCTTCTATCAAAAAATAAAAAATAAAAAAAATAAGCTGGCCAATCTTTTATCATATAGCTCTAGGTGACTAATAATGTTGGAATCTTGTTCATAAGAGAGCTAGGCCTCCTCAAATTTTATATGTCCTTGCATTTTGAGGATGTTTAACTTGTGGTGAAACTATAAGAGGTGATCTTCAGCAATCTTGGCAAGATGAGTAACAAAATTCCGGGGCATTTGTAACAAACCTATAGAGGTTAGTAAAATTCTGTCAAGTCTTACCCATATATATCTCTAGTCATCTTTATTGTTGCACTAAGTGAATGCCAGGCTAGTGAAGCCAATGTCTTGAAGATTTGAACTCTACATGAATTCTAAAAAGTCCTGAGCAGTCATGCTGGATCTAAATGGTTTCCTTCCCCTTTTGTCTTCTTGTACAAGGATATAATTGAAAACGCATCCAATTACTACCGGCCAATCTTGATTTGACATTTGGCTTGAAGTATCCCACAATTCCCTTCTCACTAAAGTGTCTTTGGAGGCATACACACCACCAACATAGCATTTGTCGCCTTTGAGAGAGGCCGCCTCTACTAATATCACGTCTATGCTCTAGTATCTCTTGTACATTAACCCTGCTAGCATCCCATATACAAATAATGCCCACTAGATCTATGTTGCAAGAGGACATTTACAAAACCCCATCTTCCCCAATTAATCTGTCTATATATCTTCTATTTACAGTATTAAGCCTTTTTTGAATAAGGAAATGACAGGGATTGTAAACTCTAATTAGATTAGGTAATTGTGGGAGGTGGTTTTCCATCTCATTCGTGTCTTCTTGATTGCTAGAAACAAATGTGCTTTTCTTGTCCTTTTTCCTTTTCTTCTTACTAACCTTATCCTTCTCTTCCCCTACTGCTGTAATTTCCTTCAGGTTAGTTGCAATTTGCTTTAATGTCCAAAAGATAAAGTGGTTAGCACTTGGTAATATAGTGTCTTTGTTTTTACAGACTTGATGTTGTCCTTAATTTTAAAGTTATCTATACTGCCTGCCCCCCTTGTCTCGTAAGGAACTGCTGCAGAAATTGGCCTTGTTCTTTTAAGGTGGCTGCTGTTTGGATATTATGCCATTAGCATGCTTCTCCTCCCTAGACTAACTCCCTTATGATGAATAAATTGGCCAAAGGGAAGGTCGTATCATTAATGGAAACAACCCCTCCCTTCTGATTCTTTGATGGACGTTTTTTGGTTGCTACTTTGTCATACCATTCAGTAAACTCTGTAAGGTTGGCCCCTCTTTTTAAGGTGTCTCTAGAGGAGTGGGTGATATCTCTAGGAGTGAAGGTCTGCCCCTGCCCCTATTCAGTCCAGGCATTTGTGTCTGCTGTGTTTTTCGGGCAAACCCCTCCTCCCTACGCTTATTTTGCGCGTATTTGTGACAAGGGTCCAAGGCTTAACTTTCTCTGCTTCAAGCTTATCAATTTTGTCCTTACAGCTACCTTTGGATGGTTTAGCCACCAGTTTGCTGTTACTGCTCTCCCCCCTGGTTTTGCTCATCTGTGGCTTATCTGCTATTTTAATGTTTTCTGCATCGATCATTGCCCTTCTCCTTTATACTAAAGGGAAGATTGTTGAAATGGCTTCTGTAGATGGCCTAAATAACAGTGTCCAGCAGTCTAATCCGACTACTCGCTCCGTCGTCATCCATAGGCCTCCAAGACAATCAGTCATCTTTGCGCATACAGAAACCTTCTTAAAAATTACGTTTTTTTTTTTTCTGAGCCTCCATGGCAACGATGTGGAAAGGAAGGGATCTTTCTGTCAAATAGACTCCCCAACATGTGGGTATCATCACACCTGACAAAGATCTGCTGTCCCCCTTCCTCATCAAGGATAACTGTACCATATTTTGATTTCAAGGTTGACTCCACAGCTTGAGGGACGAGCTTACCCGCTTAACCGCTTACCCGCTTTCGTTTACCCGCTTACCCGCTTACCCGCTTTCGTTTACCCGCTTACCCGCTTACCCGCTTACCGGCTTACCCGCTTACCCGCTTACCCGCTTACCCGCTGACCCGCTGACCCGCTGACCCGCTGACCCGCTGACCCGCTGACCCGCTGACCCGCTTACCCGGTAACCCGCTTACCCGCTTACCCGCTTACCCGCTTACCCGCTTACCCGCTTACCCGCTTACCCGCTTACCCGCTGACCCGCTGACCAGCTCACCCGCTCACCCGCTGACCCGCTCACCCGCTGACCCGCTCACCCGCTGACCCGCTCACCCGCTCACCCGCTCACCCGCTCACCCGCTTACCGCTTACCGCTTACCGCTTACCGCTAGATAAAATTCTGGAGCAATGCATTATTCCTGATTTGAATTCTATCTTTCTTTCATTATTTATTTCTTCAATTTAAATGATCGGATTGTAAATTTTCTTATTGTTTGTGAACTTTCAATTCATGAATTATCTAGGAGTACATTGATGCCAAATATTTTTGAGATAATTTGAGTTGTTTTAGAGTTAATATCTTATTAAATTATAATAAGATGTGATTAAAATTTATATAGTATGTCATATTAGTTAGTCGATATCTAATATAATTTTGTAATGTTTTTATGTATAATTATTCCACATATTGCCAATCAAGACAAAAACATTAGATGAATCAATTGTAATCTTCAACTTTAATTCAATGGTTCAATAAAAACAAATTGACACAGTTCAAATGAAGATTAAAATTGTTCAAAGCTGCCTCAAACTTGATGCAAACCCAAAATAGTGTTGAACAAGGGTTTTGTGCAGGATGTTTGACTCCAAACATAGGTCACGGTGTTTGGAAGGCTCCCTCCACACATCGGTCACGGTGTTTGGAATGATACAAATATTGTTCACGATGTTTGAAGACGGACTCAACTTCGAAGGTTAATGCACGTGAATCTCAATAATTTTGATGATATTAATTACTTTAGTATTATTGTACTAATTTTTGTCTTAAGTGTGCTTACAGGTGAACCTTTCTTTAAATACAAAAGAATGCAGGTTCAAGAGATTAAAAGTTATAATTATTCATTTTATTTCTCTAAGATTTTATGTAAATGTGTTAATTTGTCAAGAGATTTTACTCATTTTTTTTAGATGTTTTCATCCTCTTTTCACTTACATTTGAAGGCCTAAAATGTTATTTTATTCCACATTTTAAGTGCCCCAAAAATCTTTCAAACATCTCACTTTTTGAAGCCAAAATAGCACAACCGGTTAATTTCACTAAATCGACTGGTTGACTCTGTTGGGCTTGGACAGACCAGTCAAGCCAAAATTTTATTTGACCGTTGATTCATTATTTTGGTTATGTTAAAAGGCATTATTTCATATTTTTAAAACTTTGTGATGTATCATATTTCTCTTTTTATGATACTTTTTACCTGTTATTTTTATAAGTACAATTTATTTAAAATTATTTTTTTATCCCAATTCACCCCCTAGGCGTTAAGGGCCAACAAATAGCAATGATTGTTCTTTAGAATTCCTAGAACAAGAATTTTTGCTTTAAAGGCTGATAAAATGTTTACGTTGTAATTTTTTAATCATATGATAATTTAAAATGAAATCAAATAAAAGTAATTTATTATGTTAAAATTTATATAAAATGTAAAATGAAATCATCTTTTATTGTTTAGTGGTTATAATTTGAAGGACTATTTTTAATGTGAGATAATTTTTGTTGTGACATTCCTTTTTTTAAGATGAGTATTAAATATAGATAAAATTAATTTTGATGTAAAAATAATGTAAAATTTGAAATATTATTAATTTCATATAAAGAATATACATGATATGATATATAAAGTAAACCTAGAGAAAACAAATGATCCCTTAAAAATTTGATTGGGGGTGATAATTATGGTTAAAAATGCCACGGAAATTTTAATATGAAAACAACACAAAACTAATAAACAATTCTATGAGTCATGACTTGCAAACATTTTGTGATCAATCTGCAAGAAATCTATCATGTTCATTGGTTACCACCATGGCAAGCAAAAACATAGAGAATAATTCTATTAAAAAAAAAAACATAAGAGAATAATAAGAGTTACTCAATTGCTTAGAGGAAATCTAACTCAACAAGAAGATCACAAGATCAATTAAAATCACTCAATCCTGTGGTCAACTCACAACTCATCTTTAGAGACATCAATTTCATCGGCCATTAGCTCTTCAAGGGAAAACTCATCTTCCTCAATGACCTCTCCATCTTTCCCGTCCCATGGTTCTGTTTTGACAATGGTGGGCACTTTCTCCAGGGGAAGGTTTCCCTTGCCACCTTGGCTTGCTTCCTTCACAAACTCACTGCCAGAAAATATTAATTTCTAGTCAGTTGATTTCTTCGGTTTAAAAGTTTAAACTTCACCAAAACTGAACTCGACAGTTATTGTTCTTAAAGCAAATTTCATTTTGGGTTTCGTGCTGCATTCGAGATTAAGTCAAAACTTTACCTTTTGGGGGAATTTCGACTTAAGGTATGGATGATAATTTGGATTCATCCCATGGAGCTTCACCTGCACCCCAAATGGGACTTTTTTTTTTTGGGATGAAAAAGTAGGGCTGTGCTAGTTTGGTAAAGCATATTAGGAAATAGAAAAAAGAAAAAGAAAAACTTTAACAATCTAAAACTAAAATCTGCCTTTAGTTTTTCCTATTTCCAGTCAACTGAAGGTGAAGGTATTAGTGAATTTTGTAAAGAGCTTGAATAAATGATGAATGTGTTCGTGAAATCTGTGAGGAGATTGAAAGCTATGTTTGATTGGGAAAAATGACGGGACTACGGTTGGATACTTTCCCCGTGGGGCAGTGATTGGGAAGAAATTCCCACCCAAGGCAAATGGATGGGAGGGTGTGGGCGGAGATATCTAAGGTACATGGTAGATGTAGAGTTAGGTTAACAAGCCCCCACCCTGACCCATTGCCATCCCTAATTTAAGGATAAATAAGATTTAACTTTAATCTAAATGAACTCCAACGCAGCAATATTCATTGAATAATTCTCTTGCTAGAGAATTGAAAGTCAACTGATTTTTCAAGTCAAGCCATTGTCAAAAATAAATGACACGTTTGTGTCAAGGATGTGTAGCTTGAAACTGTTTTTTTGGGTATTGTCTTAATACCTGAGTTTGCCTATATTATGAGTAAAGAACTGGTGTTTTGAAATTGAACCATTTCAAGATTCAACAAGTGGAAGTTTAATTATATTCGAGAAAGGTAGTCAATTTGAATTTGGAATTACCTGAAATATACCCATTATGAGTCAAGTAGGCTTGAAAAGATAATGATAATGAGATAGGGACAAATTCAACTTAAGTTGAACTTGAATACCAATATACTAATTATGACTAAGAGTTAACAAGCTTACACTATCTGGCTGAGATGGAATGCACTCCGAAGAGGGGCATAGGCACGCTTTTTTACATTGAGGGCCACCAAAGCCGGGTATCCGTAGCCACCGACGCCAACCTGTTGCTCAAGATCAGGCTGCATGCCAGCAGCAGCCCAAACGTAGCTGCATATGAAGAAAATTGGTTAGAGAATACATATCAAAGATGGCTTTGGTGTTCATTATTCAGTTATGTAACTTAAAAAATGATGCTACCACTAATTTTAACCTCACAGGTCATATTTTACACTAATTTCAAAATTAAAATTTAATTGTATTTTAACATTCTTTATACATCTCAAAATAATAACTAATTATATTTCACATCCTACACACCTCTCAAACAATTTTCTCGATCTATACCAATGCAACTGAATTTTTCTTGGTTCACTTACTGTTTGATTCGAGCAAAGTGAATACCTAAATTCATCTCTTCCTAGGTCTGATTTATTCAATTCATTCAGTCACCCTCTAACTAGACAATATTCGAAGTTATTATCGATCCATTAAATTGTTAAATTCTAGCATCCCAATTGCAAATCACAAATCTGAAGTCACAAACCACGGATACTCATGGGTTGACATGAAAACCAACTAAGAAGAAGATGCCTGAATCATTCAGCTGTAAGATGGAAGGTGATTTCTACATTTTGAAACATTCAAAGTATGACTTTATCAGGGTGAGCAAATGCTTTCAGCAATGACTACCCTTATTACTCCCTTTCCCAAAGTCTATCTCCCCATAAACATGTAACATAAGATTCAGATAAATAATCAATGTTATATGCAAGTGCAATGTAATAGAAGTCTTAATTATGCTTATGACAATTGCTATAGAAAATTTTGTTATCAAATTATTTCTATTCAGATTGAATTATGGCACAAAACTGAGCCTTTTCAGAAAAAAAAATGACACCTCAAACACACATCCAACCTTGTCAGAGCAATTAGGGCACACAGAACTTCCTAGATTTGTGTGAAAGCCAATAAAGAAAATCTAACTGCGCCTAAATGAGAAAAGATAGTTATAGGAGGATTATACTGAACAAATAAAAAAAATAACATACATAATCAACTCAATGATATATTTAACAAACACATCATTGATCTTAAGCATGTGCGCAATTATAAACACTGCAGAACCCTTCCTTCACTGCTAACCCCAGTTAGGAGGCAGTAGTAGTAAACCAATCAGGTGAACCCAACCAGACAGCATATTTGGTTGCTAATATGTAATTCGAGGAGATTTCAAGGGTACGCACATAATTCCACTAAACGAATTGCATAACACTCATTTCACCAAATCACACTTCCAAAACTAGCAATATCATTACGTTTCTTGAAAACTAACAATATCACTGGCCACCACAACAAATTGCATTATTTTTAACTCATTCATTTGAAAAGCTAAGCCATGACATATTATGTTCATTGCTCAGAAAAGAGACTTTTGCTATTTACATATGAATATTCATAAAAAATTTCTTCAACCATCATTATAAAAGGTAAATGAATATGATACATGCTAGGACTTGCAGGAAGATTGATTTCATGTCAAGTAACTTTAAAGGCAGGAAAGATAATCTGTTGAGGAATTTAACTTCTTAGTTGTATCTTATTTTCATAACAACACAGACAAATGGTCAAAGCAGTATTCAATCTAATGAAGCATCCCATTCCTCAATATTTGACAGGTCCTCTGAGATCACCAATCCAATAAACGCGAATCTTACTAAATTGTATTTCTAAAAGGAGAAGTTATTTTCATGACCACATAACAAGCAGTCAAGCAGTATTCAATCAGATGAGACATCCTATTCCTTAGTTTTTGACAGGTCCAATGAGATCACCAATTCAATAAATCCATGTTCTTCTAAATTCTTGTACTACAAACCAATAAATTTAACAAGATGCTCAATTTTTTAAACTTCTCGTTTAACTAATTACCAAAATACATAGATATTATAGCTCAAAAAATTATAAAACACAATGAAATCAGTTATTTAGCCTAATCAGGCATAAGCTCAATACATTAATCAACTGAAACCTGTCAATAATATAAGATTCTGCAAGACTAAGATTACCTGTATGGACTTCTTTTAAATTTCTCAGCAACTGATAGTAACTGCTCAAGATACTTATTTCTTCCTTCTGCCTTTGAATCCAAGATATCGGGCAAGAAAGCAACAAAGCATATAGCAGCTGTGGCACACTTTTCTTCCATCACGTCCTACATTACCAAAGAAGCAGAATATAGTAAGAATCAGGACTACTTTAAGCTTATTTAACAGAAAACAGAAAAAAAAAAAAAAAAAAAAAAGAGCTTACAGGGCCACTTAATTCCACCACTTCCGGCGGAGCAACATTGGTTTCCAATTGCTCTAAAGCAAAGGACTCAATTGCCGAAGCAGCTCGTGCACCGTCATACGCAAATGGGCTATCTTTGTCAGCTCCAAAAACCAAAATAGTAGGGAAACCTTGTACATTAAACCTGCTCATCAAGGACTGTTACCCAGAATATTAGCATATAAATTCGACAAAAAGCGTCGTTTTGCTGTAAGTCATTAGCATCAAATACCAGCTCATCTAACTACAAATAATCAAGAAAGGGAACGAGGTGACAGTGGTCTATATCAGAAGAAATTATTTTCCAAATATCATGCTTTTGTTTTTACCATTTTTATGTTTACTTCTTTCCTCATGTTCTAGTTTTCTCATGATATTCATCTCCTATTCCTTTAAAGGAGGATCTTCTCACAATTTAATAACAATTCTATTCATCTTACAAAAGTTAACAATTCTACTAACGTATTTCTCTTAACTTGCTATAAGCTGAACAAACTATATAGTTGCTACTCGTATGTTTAAGAACACGTAACAAAAATGCTACTCATGCTCCCAAAAATCCTCACAATGAAGAAAAGATAAACCAGAACCTTCCATCTTGGCAAGAATGACAGACTGGTACAACTAACAAACACAACATAGAGGGATATGAGAAGAAAGATCAAGAATTAAAAAAACTTCGATCTTGAGTGCCCTGAGAGAGAAAGTAATAACATGTTATGGAACAGATAGTTGAAACTCTCAGCAAAGGACAGAAGAGCTACTTTTTATAACTTAGCTAATTCAATATTAAGTTTTAAACATCAATGAGCATAAATTTTACATGTCCCAGATTTTCATAAAATAATTGTGCTCTTAAGAAAATCTGCCAACCTTTTCAGCATCACAATTAACATGTCCCAGCTTCACCTTCCCCTTCAAGTTATTTGCAGCTTTCTTCCATTCTGGTGCAAGCTTTTTACAATGTCCGCACCTGCCGCAGCCAAGAACTACTAATTAAATACTCAAAGCTTGATCCATCTTGGAAGCACGAGACAAGATGAGATGAGTAGTCAACTAAAGGAAAAGTTGATAACATAAAGGGATTCAATCTATTAAAATAAATACACACACAGACGCAAGTATACATATGTAGACATGACTCTAAATGAAGAGACAATATGTTGAATAGCATCCACATGGGAGATGGGGCTAGAACAGAAATCAGGGCGCACTGCTTCACTAGAGCTACTAGTTCTCCTGCAACAGCAGTGACGCTCCCTTTGCTCTCCTAGCAAGGAGATGGTCGCGCCATCACAAGGAGTTGATAGATGGCAAGGTGATGGCTAAATTCATCAGAAGGCCAATGGAAGGAGCAGGTGTAAGAGGGGGTTTTTCTAGAGACGAAGAGAAAAGAGGACACTATAAATATTAAATTTCCGCATCATCATTCCTTCATCTACAATCTAATAAACTGCAACAACCACCATAATTCGAACAACATCTATAACAACTTAATAATCGATAATATTCCCAAACACTTTGAAGTAAAACCTCAACCATTACATATGAGGAACTCATATGTTGCAATATTGAACAAACAGTAATGGTAACAAGCAATGGTACAAAGTAAATTCACTTACCAAGGTGCAAAGAATTCCACAATCCAAAGATCCTTACTCTTGATAACTTCGTCATCAAAATTCTGAGATGTCAGTTCTATTGAAGCACTTGGTTCAGATTTTTCACCAGAACCAGCAGTTGACTTTCCATTAAGTCTTTCCTTCAGTAGAGCTTTGATCTGTGCATTGAAAAATCAACAAACATTAATATGCTACTGTATCATTGCAAGGATGTCTTCTTGAAGCAGATATCTCCAAGGCATGCGAGTGTCAGAGACTTGGGATTTGGTTTTAGAAAAAGGTATTTAATAATCAAAGTATTATGCAGTTCTATAAGATCTTCAGTTAAATACTTAAAGCGTAACTGCAATATGACGCAGCAGTAGCAGCAATAGTGTTTATGCTCATCACCGTGTCTGTGGAACTAATATGGTGAATGGACTATAAAATTTTGCATTGACATGAACCGTATTAAACACAATGCAATGTGTCTGACAGTTATAGACATAGGAGGAAGCGACAAATTCAAGAAAAATAGTTAAAACATCACGTAGATCATGGCAAGTAATAGAACAAAATGATATAAACAAGATTACATGCCTGCTGAAGAGTGAATTCTGCAATTGGTTTTACTTCCCTTGCTCCCTGATAATCTACTGGAGGTTTACCAGGGGAAAATAACTTTATTGTAGGAAATCCTCCAATTCCATATTCCTGCACATAAGGGATCATTCAATAAACTTGTATTGAAATGATATAGAATATCATCTTACCAAGAAAATTATTTCCAGAGGTATACAAAAAAATGCCAAAATGGTCCTCATCATAGGGTAACCAAGAAGAAAAAAATGAGATGGGTCATAAAAGCATAAATCTAAGATTTTGAAGTTTTTCATAAAGAACGTGGTGTAAAGTGTTTTCTGATTTATATTGATTAAGAGATGAACAAAACAAGATCTAAGCACTAAATAAGCTTTCAAACATGTATGTATTCCAAGTAACTGATGCATGGCTTCAGTCCAAATCGAAACCCAACTGAACCAATAAGGATCCTCAGTTCAAGTCCAAGTTAATTTAGTTACAAAGCACATTAACTTCTGAAGTATATGGCATTTACCAAAAAAATTTTCATCGCAAAACAGAAACTTACATAAAGCAAATTTGAAATAATTCTGCAGTAGTCAACCACAAGCACTCAATTTCTGATAGAAAACTCTAACCATAAAAAGCAGAATGTTCATATGATGAATAGATTACTAAAATATTCAGAGATCTTACAATAACTTGAGGAGACACAACTTGCAAGCACATCTAACATAAATAGCACAACTGACAAGCACCATTGATAGAGACAAACCTTCAACTACTTACTCAAAACCCACAAATTCAAGGAAAATAATGGTGATTATCACCTAGGTGGCAACCAAGTAAAAACCTTATAAAATGAATGTTTGACAGTTAAAATTCTACCTTGGCTGAAAGTAATATCCACCATGGCACTGGTTTCTATTTAATACCCTCAAATAACAATCAATGAACAACCCATTTGGTTTGGGCTTCTTTCAAGAGACCTAGCTTTTCAGCTCTATTCTAATCAAACGTCTGTGAATTAAGCTGATATAAGTTGAAAACACTGCAAAGTCTGAAGACTAGATAGGGGAGAGAGAGAAAAATGGTACAAATAATTTTCACAAGCTTAAATTCATCCCTCGTTTTAGATATTGTCTAACAACTGATTGGCAGCTATTGGATTAAGACATTAAACGGAATTACAACCAGATTAAAATCCCAAAATCCCTAGAGCTTTTCCAAGTGATAGAACAAACTGCCCATGATGTCAATCATACACACAAATGAAAGGCACATTTGACAGACAGTAGAAAAACACCTAAACAAGTCACCAACCCGAGATCAAAAAAAGGGCAAGAACAACCTGGGCAAGCGTTTTATGGGCATCCGCGTCTAAGGCTGCAATGGTAGCGACACCTTTCAAAACAGTCGCCGCCTTTTCCCATGTGGGAGTGAGGGCCTGGCAGTGGCCGCACCACGGCGCGAAGAACTCCACCAGAACAACCCCATTCGCGTTAAGAACCTGGCGTTCACGAATCCCAAATATCAGGATAGATTGAAGTCAATAAGCCCGGAGAGAGAGAGAGAGATGGAACCTTAGATTTGAAGTTGGAGGGGTTCAATTGGACAACGGGGGAGCCGGCGGAGTAGAGGGCGGCGGCTGGGGAGCCGAAGGAGGCGAGGAAAAGGATCAGTACGGTGAGAGGCGCCCGCATTTTCTGCCCTAGTTCCAAGGCCTCCTCTTCCACGTTGCGGGGTTCTGTGATCGAAAACGTCGAGCTGAAAGAACCAGAGCTCCGTTCTGTAAGATGAACATGGAGAGGAGGGCAGAGAGGCTGACGCGTGTGCCAACCAATAGGAAATTTCCACGTCATTGTCGTGATGTCTTTTTTTTTTTTTTTTTTTGATAGAAGGTGATCTCTAATTTTACCTGATTTTATTATAAAAAAAATAACTTGATTTAAAATAAAATATATGGCAAATTACATCCAGGTCTCTGAATTTAACTCTTAATAACGCACAGGTACACTTTTTTTAATTATAACATCGGATTCTGAATTTTAATAAATTATCAAATAGTCTTTTTTTATTTTTTTTATTAAATTTTTTTAAAATTACCATTTTACCCATGCCCCTCTCTCTCCTTCTGTCCCTTGCACTCGCGCAGGCCGCGCGATCCGCCAGCGACCGCGCGGTCCGCGCGCGTGCTCGGGATCGGGAGGAGAGAGAGGGGCAGGGATAAAATGGTAATTTTAAAAAGTTTTAATAATAAAAAAATAAAAAAGACCCATTTGATAATTTATTAAAACTCAAAAACTCCGATGTTATAATTTTAAAAATATGGACCTGCGTGTTATTAAATATTAAATTCAAAACCTGGATGTAATTTATCCTAAAATATATTTTATTAAAAGTATGGAATATAAATTTTGATCTGTTTATTAAATAAGTCATATTCAAACTGAACATAATCAAGTTAAATTGAGCTCGAATTACTTGTATATAAATATTTATTTTTTAAATGGATCAAATTGGCAGGTTAATGCAACCTATTTACAAATTGAGTAAAATTCAAGTCACTGATCTTTACGGTTCAATAATCAGTTGTAGTAGCGCGCTTGATTTATTGGATTAAATTTGAGTTCGTGTTGAACCCAATTTTTTAAATATTTATCATATTTATTTTAACGAACAAAAATCTAATTTCATGTAAGTCTACAAAAATTAAATATATTATTTGGGTCCTTCCCTTGAATAATTTTTGTTCACGTGGATTCTTTTTTACGAAATTTATTAAATTTAATTATTAAATTATTATTTTAAAATTAAAAAATTACTATTATAAATTAGAATGTAAAAATGAACGAAATATTGCAATTATAATAGTAATTAGAAGTATTTAAATAAATTCTAATTCTTTAATATGTATTTTTATTCCTTTATAGGGGAATTTATCTTTACAATCTCAAAAAAAAAATTTTACTAGTAGTATTCTCTAAGTCAAATATTTACGAGCAGCCCTTCTTATTTTGAATGTGAATTTACAAATAGCATCCCAATATTTTAACTCAAGTAGAATTAATATATGTAACTAAGATTATATTTAGCTATCCATTTAAGAGCAAAATATAATCTAGCTCCTAAATGAAATCTACCATCTATATTTTTCATCTCTGTTTTTTCTAAATCTTTTTTTTTTCTCAATTTTTATACATTTTTAAGATTTCTATTTTTTTTATAACTCCATTATCGTGAATCTTCTTAAAACGGGTTAAATGTAATCTTAATTACATACACTAACTCTAACTGGATTATAGAAATGGCAAATAAAATTTAAAGTGAGCGTACCACTTATAAATTCACATTTAGAATAGAAGGTGTCGCTTGTAAATATTGAATTTTAACTACCTCCTATAAATATTTGACTTAAAGAATTACCTATTGAGGATGATAAATATATTTTTTTTAAATAATAATTTAATGATCAAATTTAATAGAATCTATTAAAAAATTCACGTGAAAAATAATACTTGATGAGAGAGACCCACACAGTAGGACCCAGATGGCACCATAATACGGTTAGAGACTAGCACATGTTCAACTCCAACATTGACTTAAAAATGAATAAATGTTTATCGATTTATACCAAATTGGGCTTGAAATTAAAATTTTGATTTTGAGTTGAGACTGACTCTCTGAATCTTGATACATTATATGCTCTAATCTACGATTTTAAATAAAAATTACATACTCGCGCTACAAATATGTATTATGTAAAACTTCTGATATAACATGATGAATGCAACGATCAAAGTATTAATATCATCACCTCGCTAAAACTAGATTTCAATCGGGACGACATATGCTAGACATTCTCCAAGGCCCAGGACCTATGCTTAACTATTCTTTTATCTTGAGGACCTAGATGCAATTTACCTTACATAAAAGAAAAAAAAAGATAATTAACTACATGCCACACAATTTAATTTTATTTATATCTTATTCATTCTTAGTTAATTACACCATGCACACTCAAAACATTATAAAATCTTACATACATACATTTGAGTTAAAACTTAATCAAAATCTATTTGAAAAAAAAATATTTTGTTATTAAATCATTAAAATTATATTTTTATTCTTAATGGTACATATTTTTATCTTCCTCAATATCACACTAAAGTGCAGATTTGTCCTAAAATCAATTCACATCGCGGATGTCTCCTTTCTTTGCTGCCACCTAAACATTAAGATTTTAAGATTTTCATTCAAAATATATTTAAATATCCTTAAAATAATATGATGAATGGCTCAAATTTTTTATAATCTAACTATAGCCAAATTCATAAAAAAATAAAAAGCCAAATTCATAAAAAAATAAGGCCTAAATCTGTAAAATTTCACAAGGTAATCAAACTTTGATCTACAGTCAACTTCGTCTTCTTCTTCTTCTTCTTCCATGATCAATCAAGCAAGCAAGCTTGCTTCATCTGGTGTCCAGTGATTCAGAAACCGCATCAATCTCCTGCTTCATGTTTAGGGTTTAGGGTTTTTCTCCTCAGAAATGCAATCAGAGCTGCCATCTGCAACCGGCTTATCAGGCCGGAACATATCGTCGTTTTCCAGATTTGCGAGCTTCTCGTTTGCTTCCCCTTTCAGGAACTCGACCACTTCGAGCATGATGGGCCTCTTCTCAGGAGCCCCCTGAGTACAAACTAGTGCGACAAGCGCCATCTTCTTCAATTCGGCTTCCACAAAGTCTCCGTTGAGCTTCGGATCCGCCAGTTCTCTGAACCTCCTCTGCCTCACCAGCGGAAGTGCCCAATCGGTGATCGATCGCTTCAGGGTTGGGCTCAGCTTCTCGATCGGTTTCCTCCCACTCGCGAGCTCTAGCAGCAGTATCCCGAAGCTGTACACGTCGCAGCTCTCTGACGCTTTACCGAACATCGCGTACTCCGGCGCCAGATAGCCCAGAGTACCTTTAACTCTTGTGGTGACGTGAGTGGCACCGTCGGGGATGAGCTTTGCGAATCCGAAATCAGCAACTCGGACTTGGAAGTCGGAATCGAGTAGAACGTTGCTTGCTTTGATGTCCCTGTGGATGATGTGAGGCATTGCATGGTGGTGAAGGTAACTGCATTAGGAAGAAGATGGAAAGCATAATCACTTGAAAATTTGTGAAAAAAAAAAAAAAAAAACAAAGAGTGGAAGCAGATGTAAATAGGAGTGGCAACATGGGTTTGTTTCGGTTAACGAACAAACAACGTGTTGGCTCGAACCCGAAATTTTCAGTAGTTTGGTTTACGATTTTTAAAAACTTGCTGAAAGATTCTCATTCTGAAATTTTTATAACAATAAGGGTCCCTGCTTATTGTATAACAGGTCTAATTTGATGATTTTCATTAACATCTAGAGAATATTTCGTTTTAAAATTTTAAAAATCTCTATTTTACACCCTCCTCTCTCTCCCCTCCCCCCTTGCAGCAATCTGCCCGAGCCATAGCGCTCTCTCTCTTCTAGCATAGGCGCGCATAGGTCTGCGCAGAAGGTGCGATGGCTGGGTGGTAGGCCGCTAGCACCCGCACACTCTATTCTCTCTCTAGAACTAATGAGGCGACAACAGCAGGGCAACAACAAATAATGATAGAGAATTTGTAATAGCATAAATTTGAAAACTTGAAGAAGTGTTTGGGTGAAATAAAAAAATTAATAGCAAAAAAATCTTTGTAATATTAGGTAAACTGTACAGACCTTCCTTGAACCAAACAGTAATTATAGGTTAATTATAGAGACCTTTTATAGTAATTAACCTTAAGGTAAAGTCTGTATATTGCCACCCCTAGGAAAAAATGGTGAAGAAGGTCTTACGCAATGCCCTCCGCGGATCCAATAGCGATACTCATTCGTCTCCCCCAGTCGAGAAGGCATTCAGCTGAGTGTTGCCCATGAAGATGTGATAACAAGCTTAAATTTGGCATGTAGTCATACACTATCAAACGCTCTTGCCCTTCAGCGCAATAACCACGCAAGCTCAGAAGGTTTTTGTGCCTCACTCTTCCCAGAATCTCCACCTCAACAGCAAACTCCATTTCAGCTTTGTTGCTCCATACTTTCAACCTCTTAACTGCAATCTGAATGAATATAAAAGAGATGAGCATTCAGAGAGCAAACATGGATGGAGAAGATGAGGAGTGGGAGATTGAGAATAATAATTTCTTTTCTAGTATTTGTATGTTTCAGTAACCATTCAGACTTTGTTGTTTGAAGAACTTGACGTCAAACAAGGAATTTGCTTCTATGGAATCCTCTCTCACTCACTCTCTTCTTCTCTCATCTACTTCTCATTCTAATCTTCTTCTCCTCCTCCTTCCCTTTTCCCCTCCCCATTGCACATCATTGGCATGATAATGAGCTTAGTAACTTGACTGAAATCATTTCAGAGGTATACAATCCTGCATTTTACCCATGGGATCATATAGAACTTCACATCGAAGATGGAACCAATTATAGACAAATTACTTCTGAATTTATCAGCGAAATTTCCTCTTTTTTTTAAGCTCTATGAAGCATGACTTGCTGAATTAAGAATGATTAAGCATATAACGGTCTTCAGTAAGTCTAAATTGTTGGAAAATTTGTAAGATGTTGACTAGAAGCGCAAGGTTAGATTTGACATGACAACCAGATCCATACTCGAACGAAATTATGCTTCTTGGGAAACATGACCCGAAAAGTCTTGGGTTTGTCTAGTCCACAAATTCTGAATCGTTGCACTTAGGCTCATGAGGTTAATGTTTTATCATCTATGGTCCTTCTATTGTCAGCAACATTATATTAATTGAAATTCATATTTTACCCTTGAGTTATTTATTCACCTAATATTATGATCTCACCAAAAAAAACTTATAAAATATTGGTAATGGCATTTTAATAACTTTGGGAGTGTGAAAAGTCTTTTTCGTCACGTATTTAATAATTTCAATCAATTTGAACCAAACGTGCAATAGATAAAGACATAGAAGGACCACACACTACCAAAACAATAACAGCAAAGATCTAAGTACAACGAATCAAAATTCATGGGCTAGCATGCAAAAACCTTAAAACCTCATAGACCTATAAGCAATTTACACTATTGCTCATATTCTAAATTAAGAAAATTTGGAAATAATCAAGTTTAATACTGGAAAAAGGAGTGACAATACAAGCATACACAATTGCTTGATCAGTGTAAATCTCTTCTTCCATACTAATATCATGTGGAGTGCTGTTATTATCAAAATCAGAAGAGTGTGTTCATGGATAGATAAACATCTTAAATTAGCCTTTTATGATTAAAATTAAAATAATCTAAGTTGCCTCCACTTATTATTAAAAAGGTAAGATAGACACTCTTCATTCGTTTCGAGAACATTTTCATATGTCAAACATTGAAATGTTCAACAAATCTAAACAGAATAAGACATAGAAAGCAAATACAGTAAAGAAACTAGGAAATAGAGAAGGTAATAAATGAGGAAACACAATATGAGACTCTTATATATCATAGGAGGCAGATATCAGAAGAAAAACTCTAAATAGAATATTACAATTAAACTAATAAAGAAGCAAAAAAATGGAGATTACAATAATTTAAACTAGTAAAGAAGCATGATATTTAAAAAAAAATGGAGATTACAATAATCTAAACAGAAAACAGGCTCCAGAGCACATTTTCAACATGTGGTGAAAATAATAGCAAATTGAGCACTAATCATGAACTGTTAAGAATGACACGTAAAGGTATCTTGTATAAAAACTGAATGATGCGATGACTATCATCATGAAAAATGCATTTATCTCTATTTTGGTAGTCACACAATGATATTATTCACTTTAGCTTTAAGGAACTGGTAACTTGAGATACTTCTCAGGAGGTCACCCATCCCAGTTCTACTTCAATTCAAAAATGCTCAACTATGGATTTCCCATCACTAGCCTTATAGTTTTGGCCCCAAAAATTAATTCTATAAGTTGGGACCATACTATTACTTACATAACTCGGGATCTCTCTTCTACCTTTCAATGTGAAATAATTCATTCACGTGCCTCTCTCTTTAATTTAGAAACTTGCCAAGAGTCCCAGCCCTTCTATTATCCTAAAGCCTATTAGGAGTCTCTCTACTCCCTGCCCTTTTCAGACCAAGTTGCTATAAGCTACTCCCCTCTCTCTTCAATTGCCGGTGTTACAATCGTTTTCCTTGGCAATCACAACTTGTATAAAAAACAATTTTTTTAAATAGTGCAACTAGAGTCACCTTTGTTGGCTAGAACTTCTTGTAAACAAGAAGCCAAAAATGAAAGACAACAATAAAAATATAATCAGGACTGAGTGTTGTTTTCAGCAAAGAATGTTTATAAGAGAGGCCTGAGCATTTTTCACGAATAATGAAGCTTCAAATTATCTAGAAGAGCAGCAACGCATATAAAAGCCTGAATAACACAGTTTATAATGGATACCTGAGCATTTTTCCTTTCTATTTTAATACTTCTGCCACCATGATTAATGATGTTGATGTAATAAACCTGATTGGTTTTGGTCTATTCGTTGACTTGATACATCCGATAGTTCACCAGTTGTTCACTATTTGTACATCAAATCCTAGACTAGAGTGCCAGATCACTATTGCTATTCACTAAATAGTTATACTTCTCTATACTTGCTTTACAACTTAGTTTGGAGAGCAAAATCTACAAGTGGGCTTTGATTGGTAGCCCTCAAAATCATCTCATTAACTTTATATATTAATTTTACATCAACACAAATCCCTATATAAAAGCTTTTTATTTCATCTCATACACAAATACCAGTATTAGAATTAACTCTATTTCAGATCTTACACATTTTAATGAAAATCAATTTTATTTCACATCTCACACAACTTTCAATATTAAAATAATTTTATTTCACTTTATACACAAATACAAATATATTTTCTCCCTCCAGCACAAAAAACAGCCTCCAACCAAATGAGGACTTGCAGAACAAGTTGTTCTTACCATGTCAGAAAACTAGATAATTTATACTCAGGCTAAACTGGATCACAAAATTTAAAGTAACAAAGACATAAATAAAGAAGAATGTACAAATTTCAACTATGTTCCTCTAATCTCAAAAGCATGAGTGAGAAAGACCAATTCCTTTCCATTTTTGGCTCATCTCTTACGGATTATCTAGTCAAATGACCAGTTGTGGCTAGGAACGATAAGTTTCTTAGCCATAGCGCACTTCATCTATCATTTTATTTTTTGAAAGATACAAATTTGTCAGTTTTGCAATAAAATATCTATTTTTAACCTCTGCACAAAAACATCATAAGGCTACCCCTAGTGATTTCCACAACCAAAGAGAAATTAGATTTCAAAATATCCATTTTAATAGCAGAATCCTCACATCATCCAAAACAAATCCCTCAATCAAATGAATCACAGAACTTCCAGAAGAAATGTTCTATGAAACTAAAGTAATTTGAAATGTGAAAGAATAGCTCATTCTTTGACTGGAGGGGGGAGTATATTTTCTAATGTCTTGATGTGGTTCCTTGTGAGTCAAATAGTAGTATGTCACCCCTTTGGCAAATGAGATGAAGGGGTGTACTCAATTGCATACTTTGTTTTTTTATGAATGTGTACTTGTTTTTCTATGATGACATGCATTTCTTAGTAAAAAACTGTATAAAGACCAATTGTTGATCATTTGGCTCATAAAACAATAAAAATAAGAGGTTGGGGCTATAATCTTCCAAGCCACCAACATAGTTCCTCCTTCCAACCCACTTCCTTCAGGATTTCAATCAAAAAACCCAAAGATAAAAAAGGAAGAAAAGTATCAAAAAACAGAACCAAACCCCACCGGATCAAAACAACCACAGAGAGGAAAAAAGAAACATAAATTGCAAAGGCGCCAATACCTGAGATCCATCCCAGAGCTGGCCCCAATAAACGCTCCCAAACCCTCCTTCCCCTAGCTTGTTATCATAATTGAAATTATTGGTAGCCGAATGCAGCTCCTTCAGAGAGAAAACCCTCCACGTGCCCGGCCTCCCCTTCCCCGTCCCTTTTCTGCACCCAAATCGCCCAAAACCTCAGTAACACAACAGAATCAATCAACAAAACCCACCCAAATCAAAGCAAAGCAGATCACCCAAAACCCAAATCGAAGCTTACTCATCCGACCACTTCCCACAGCAAAGGCACGAGAGGCAAGACATCGGCCCGTCCGAGCAAGAAGCAAGCAGTCCGGCGACGCCCTCACTCGCCGGCGACAATTCAGGCGAGCGAGTTGGAGAGTGTGTGAAGACAGCAAAAGCACCAACCCCCAAAGAAACGGGACTTCTGCTGTTTGTACGGAGGCGCTACTTTCGGTGACGGGTCCCGATTTTTCCAACCTCGTCGTCGTCGCGGTAGGTTGCGTTGCAGGTACAGGATAGGCGATAGCCAGCTCCGCCTCTGTCGTAACGTTGGGAGTTTTAAACCTGAACGGTAAAACGTGAAAAACTCGTTAAAAGACAGTTATGACCGTTAAACGGGCTTTTATTAGCTTATGGTAAATCCTGAAGCTGACTTTTTTCTTATTTAAAAAAAAAAAACTGAAGCTGACTTTGTTTTTATTTTAAAAGAAAATTACTATCCCTTATTCTAAAAAAAAATTCTTTTCTAACGAGACCGTTAAACCAAATATTTACAGATACAATAATAATAACAATCAAGTCTTAATCCTACTAGGTGGGGTCGACTACATGAATCCTTTATTTCCATTGCGCTTTATCAGTTACCAAATTATTATCCAAATCTAAATAACTAAGATCACTCAATATAGTTTCTTGTCATATCTTTTTTGGTCTTCCTCTTCCTCTTTATACATGAACAAAATTCAATAACTCAATTTTTCTAATTGGAGCTTCAATCGGCCTATGATTTATATGTCCAAACCATCTAAGCCGACTTTCTCTAAGTTTATCCTCAATTGGTGCAACATCAACTTTCTTTCGGATATACTCATTTCTCATTCTATCCTTTCGTGTATATCCACATATCCACCTTGACATCCTCATTTTTATAATTTTTATTTTATTTGTATATTTTCTTTTTGCAACCAGCATTTAGCACCATATATCATCGCTGGTCTTACTACAGTTTTATAAAATTTACTCTTAATTCTGGATGAGATTTTTCTCCATTTTACTCATCCTGCTTGAATCCTGCTAATAATGTCATTATCTATTTCACCATTATTTACAGATAATACAAACTAAATTTAATATATATTATTCTTTATTTTAAATGTGAATTTATAAATGGTATTTTTGACTTTAATTTCTATTAAGGGTGCTGTCTGCAAATAGTAGACTTAGGAAATACCGACTATAAATTTTTGATTTATGAGGTACCGTTTGTAAAAATAATTTCTTTAAAAGTGACAAATGTAAATTTCTCAAAAACAAAATATACTTTAAAAAATATAAATATTCATATATATGCTACTAAAAATTTTAAAAATTATATTATTATTCAAATATATACAATTATATAATTTTATTAAAAAAGTGAGCTAATTTGAGTTAATTAGCTCAATTTTAAACTTAGAGGTGGGTTAGTAAACAATTAAGTTAAGTAAGCTTGTTGATCTCATTTGGATTTTAGTTTTTAAATTTAAGATAAATTTAGTTTGAGTCATTCTTAAATTACTCAAGTTTGAGTTTAGCTTTTTACGGTATATAAAAATATATTTTGAGTATTACATTGATTGTGCATAATAATATTATTGAAATTATGTGAATAATTTAATAATTTCTTTAAAAAATACGCATAGTTGTTGAAATATATACATTATTCAACCTATTATATTTTATATAATACATTATTTAAAAGTTATGAATTTATTTAAAAGTATCAATATTTTGTATGTGACTTAATTAATAACTGGCGAAAAATGAGCCTATGAAATAAAAATATTTTTTAGATTTAGAGCTCCGAATTTTCGGAGCCCAATCATGCACCACCACATCAGCGGTGAAGTCCACCTCAGTGTTAATGTAATATCTCGCGATCTTATTATAAAAGTATTGTCTACTTTGATTTTAGGAAAACTGTGTGACTTGAGTGCTTCTCAGGAGGTCACTCATCTTAGTACTATTTCAGCCCAAGCACGCTCAAATACAGAATTTTTCATTATTAACCTCATAGTTTTTTTCCCTCAAAAGCACCTCTATAATTTGAGATTATGTTATCTACTTTTAGAATATTACTTGGCAATCACTCACTGTCCTCTTCAGCCACTAGCACCACAAACCCAATAGCTTCCTCATGGTTCATCCTCAAACTACATCGTATTGCGGGAGGTTTGTTCTGATATCGTATTGTAATATTTCGTAATCCTATTATAAAGGTATTGTCCGCTTTGACTTTAGCAAAATTGCGTCACTTGAGTGCTTTACAGGAGGCACATATCTTAGTGTTATTCCATCCCAAGCATGCTTAACCATAGAGTTTTTCATCAGTAGCCTCACAATTTTTTCTTAAAAGCAGTCTTTACTATTTGAGATCACGTTATCTACTTATATAGCTCAGGATCTCCTTCCCTTTCTGATGTGAGTCGATTCATTTTTGTGCCCCTCTCACCACTTATTATTCGGCCTAGAAGTCTACTAGGAGTCGCACTTTGCACTAATGATTCTTTTCTTTTAGGATATTACCTGACAATCACTCCCCACCCTCTTCAACTACGGGCATCACAGTTGATATAGCGGCACCTGATTGGAACCTGAATTATTCTATGCCCTGAATGTAAAAATTGCTCCTGAAATAAATGTTAAGCGATAAAATTCAGATGATTAATTTGAGAATGACAGTCGGCCCTGTTTGGCGCAAAGACCAAAACAGGACCAAATTGGTACTAGTTTAAAAAACAATAATAATAAAAATAAATAAATTTTTTATACCATTCTACACAATTTTTAATATAAAAAATATTATTTTACTTTACATACTCAATAATTTAAAATAAAAATATCAATTTTATTTTACATTCTAGACTAAAATATTCGAATCGAGTATTTTGATCTAAAATGTGAAATAAAATTTATATTTTTATTAAAAATTGTTGGGTATGTGAAGTAAAATATTACTTTTTATATTAAAATTTGTATAGAATAATTAAAAAAATTATTTATTATTTTTTTTAAATTAATATTATTTTAATTTTGATTTTGTTCCTCGCGTCAAACAGGACAAGTGGAGTAAGGTTATTGACTTAAATGGTAGGATGCCCTACAACAAGGAAGTCACAGAAAGGAGGAGAGGTAGGTCCAGCAAAAGCTCACATCAAATGAAATTACTGGCTTGTTTGCAAATCTTAATATTAATTTAATAAAATTAAAATTAAATTTAGATAATAATAATTTTTTATGAAAAAGTATAAATAATGTAAAATAAATTTAATATATAAAATATTTAAAATATGTAATATAAGTCAGTTATTATTTTATATATTTTTTATTTATTTGTACTTTAAATTTTTTAAAATATACTCTCCATTATATATATTTGATCATATTGAATGTATATTAACTGAGAAACCTATACATGAATATATTGAATCAAATCAAAACATTTTAGGGATGAAATGACTAAAATAATTTTGGCTTTTTAAAAACTAAATTTGGATTGATAAAAGAAAAAATTTGAAAAAATTTATATTTTTTAAAAGAATGTGTTTGACGTGAATTAAAATTAGTTAGTTATATTAAAAATTATATTATACATAAAATAAAGTAAATTAATTTATTAAAAATTATATTTGATATGAAATAAAAATTATTTAATATTAAAAATTATGAAATATAACATAAATTTTTAAAAATTTTAGTTATAATTATTTTAGATATAATTAAAAATTTTATTTACCAAATGAGAACTAATAACACATTTTTGGTTGATAGAAAGAAAATAAATTAAAAATATTTATCCAATCTTAAAATATATGTTTGATGAAGGAAAAAAAACAACATAAATATTCTATCTTGAAAATAAATGAATTTCGGTGATATTAAATGCCCTTTACTCAATATAAAAACATCCAATAGCATTAAATCTGAAAGGTAATGCCTTAATTATTGCTGTAAAGATGATATATGAACAACATTTCTATGGTACATTAAATTTTATTAAATAGTTATAAAGGTGATATTTATATTTAACCCTTAAAATTATATTATATATGATACACTTTAAATATATAATTATGAAATACATTTATTGATGAATAAATAGGTCTTTTTTGTCATTTAACAAGTGCAGGGCTAGATAAATCTTTCATATTTTGAAAAATTATGTAATTTTTTGTTTTTGTTTAAAGTATAAAATAATATATATATATATATATAAAATTGATTTTGAGGATAAAATGAGTAATAATTTCTAATTTAAGGTGATATAAGTAAATTTTTTTAAATTTGAAAATTAAAAACTTTATTAAAATTTGAATTTGGCATGATCTATAGCATGGCTTGACTAATGGACATTAATTTAGTTAAAATTTACAATCAATTAAATAAAGGCTGTATAATTTACAGTTACAATTAAAATCATAAAATGTGACTGCAAAAATGTTATTATATTTTTGTTGTATTTTGGTGAAGGAAGTGAGTGTGAACATAATAGAAGAATATTTAAATAAAAATATTTAAAATTATATATTTATCATGAGATTAAGATATTGTTAAATGTTTCATGTATGTAAATACTCATTCAAACAAAATTATTATTAAAAATGATGAAAAGGATCATGTGATGCTACATAATTTTGTTTCAAAAATAAAATAAAATTATGCAAATTTTTATGTAATTGTATGAATGAATAAACAATAATTGTTGTGAGCTCAAGAAATCAAACTAATCAGCAAATTTAATAACTTAAAAGAATAGTTATTGATATTATTGTTATTTGTTTAATTTTTAACATTAGATACAACTTACAAGCATTGAATGCCTTAATTTCTTCTCATTCTATGAAAATAATTGATTGACAACAAATCATTTTAATAAATTATATTGACAAAAATGAAAGAAATATAGTTCACTTAAACATATTTTGAATACATTTATATGGATGATAAAATTAATATATTATTTACGATTCTTTTATTTATTACACATGTATTATTATTTTAATACTATAACCTGTAAATCTCAAAAAAAAAATATTATACCAAAAATTATCTTTTATTATGATTAAAAATAATTTTACATATAAACAACATAATTATTTACAATCTTATTCTTCTTTTATATTAATTTTATGGGTAAATTATATTTGGATTTTTGAGTTTATGAGTATAATAATAGTTACGTAAATATTTTAAAAATTTTAACATATAAGTTTCTAATCTTTAAAATTTTAATATATATATTATTTTTTAAATTCTTTAAAATTATAATTATACCCTTCCGCTACCGGCGCAAAGAAAGAGAGGGGGAGAGTTTAATTGAAATTAAAAAAATGTAGTAATAAAAAATTTAGAAAATGATATGTATGTTAAAATTTTAAAAATTAAGTGCTCAAATATTAAAATTTTGAAATTATGAATCATAGACCGGCTAATTTTATCCTTGCAAAAAAACAAACACAAATTAATTAATATTCATGCAAAAAATGATATTATAAAATTTGTTTACGATGAACAGCAAAAGGAATTTACACAAACAACTTTAGATTTTCTCTTTTTTGTTAAATAATTTTTTAATTTAATCATTTTAATAGTCAAGTCCAGTGAAAACCTTTTTTTTTTTGCTTTTTAAAACCAAAGTTAATATTAGCGGTTTTATACATGTTAAATATTTGTATCAATGAGAGATTTTTTTTTTGTTAAATATTATGAACTTGTTTCCTCATGACCATCAAAAGAAAATTAGTATTTTAAATTTATCATAAATTTTAATATTTTTTTTTCTAATTCAACACAAATTTTAACATTAAAAATCAATTTTATTTTAGAACCAATGTAAATTTCTACTATAGTTGCCAAAAAAAAGCATCTTTAATTTGTGGCGTCGGTGCAATTGATTGCAAGCTGGAATGAGCACTATTAAGTAAAATTTGGAGGCAAAGAGTAAGCTTTTTACTAGTAAAGCAAAGATGTCGCCGTAGAGGGGAGAGTTGGTTGCAACACCGTCAAGGGGGAGAATCATCGATGAGAAGTTTTCCAATTAAAATAGCCACTGAAAAGAAGATCAAATTAACGAACCAAGTTGAGTAGTATTTTAATAGTAAGAATCTACTTGCAATTTATGCTTAAAATAAACTTTTTTTATATCTAATAATCTAATACATCTCTCGATATTAAAATAATTTTTTTCTCTTTAATTCTATAAAATAAAATATTTTGTCTTATTTTATTTAAAAATAACTCTCAAGCAAGTAAGGCTTATGTACAACGAATTTACAGTATTTAAAGGAATCATATGGTATTTCTATAATTATAGATATCAATATTTTTTCTACGAATCATCATTTGCATTCATATCGTTTAATTTGAGTTTTACATAAGTATCTCTAAACTCGCTAATTAATAACTTAAGATAAAATGTTTAGGGTAAATTGTATGTGGACTCCTTATATTGGAGAATGAATGTAAAATAATCTTAATTTTAAAATTTTTAGAAGATAAGTTTTTTAGGTATAATTTATTCCACCATATAAATCTCTTGAGTATTATTTGAATGAGGACGTAGGGCCTTCAATTTGATTATAGTCGGTTAATGTGGTCCCTATTGACATAAATTATCAATAAACATCATCGTTAAACTTTTCTAAGTATATGAAAATGCTCCTCATCTAACCCTCATGATGTCTATAATATTTCTCTTCTTATTTTCTTGAATCTTTTGCTCTTTTTAATAATGGTCTAAAATTCATAACTAATTTTAGCTATAACTACAATCTTAATTTTACGTAAAAAGATATTTAAAATTTATTTTATTTTTCATTCTACATAAATTTAACATTAAACAATTACTTTATTTCACATTCAATATAAATTTTAATAAATTAATTAATTTTATTTCACATTTAAAATAAGTTTAAATGTAACTAATTTAGTTTATTTCATATAATATATTTTTTTCAAAAACAGCATAAAAAATCAATTAAATTCTTTTTTTTATCCTATTACCAATCACGGACAGATTTCTTATTCAAGTTCGTTCTCTTAATTTTATTTCTTTAGGAAAAAAAGTATTTAAATAAGTTCATTATCTTGTATGATATAAAATTCTAAAGGTAAAACAGTCATTTACCTTCATTTTATTAGGATCGTAAAATTTGGGACCAAATATGCTAATATAAACTAGGGAGGTATGATTTGAAAAAATTTTAAAATTAAAATCAATTTTAATTCTCTCTCCTATCATAGAAGCCAAATGCAATTTACCCAAATGAATTTTAATTTTTTTAAAGTGGGATTTATAATTTTAACTATTTGTAGGAAGGCATATAATATATATATTTTCAGAGCATTCAACATCGGGGTGGTGGCGCAGTTGGCTAGCGCGTAGGTCTCATAGCTTGCAAGAGTTATCCTGAGGTCGAGAGTTCGAGCCTCTCTCACCCCAATAGAAAGACAATTGAGCGGTGAGGATTGTGCCACTTGGCGTAAAGGAGATCGTCAGATCTACTGATTTCTCATGATCAGAGGGTGGCAGTTGCTGAGCTCAATATCTTTTGTCGTTTTGTTTCTTTTTAGCGAGCGCTTTATGTCAATGTTCCAAGACTCATTTTTGACTCAATTTCAATCATAAAATAAAAATATTAATAATTTTAATTTTTCTATAAACTAATTAAATTTATTAATAATAATTAGTAAATATTATTTTTAAGAAAAAAAACAGTTTTGGCGGGATTTTCGATAATTTTGACCAAAATTAAAACACCAATTTTTTAAATCGATATTAAACAGTTTTGGCCGAACTTTAAAATCTTAGTTTTATTTACAAGGTGTTCATTAATGCTGCTCGTTATTTCAGAAAAATATTTGCTTTTTAAATGACATGTTTTCAAAATTTATTTATTTATTTATTTATATTTTGACATAAGTCCGCGTATATATTAAGTGTGCTATTCATGCTACGATATCACCTTTTTAATATTTTAAATGTATAAAACTTTCACTCTGTACATATTATTGATTTTTTATTCACATTGTTTGATTGCTATGTCTTACGTTACTTAAATTTGGCCAAGTCAGAGTTTAACTAATAAAATATTGAAATTTTGATAATATGAATAAGAGAAAATAGTCAAGAATGAGTCAGAGTATAATACTATCTCATACGAAAAATTAAACAAAATCCTATCACGCTCATCAGTTATGAATATTGGACGTGACAGAGATAACTTTAATTATAAAATTTTATTAATTAGTTAAATTTTTAATGAGCGTGATAGGATTTGTTTAATTTGAAACTTATAAAACTTTTTTTTCTTATATTTTTAAATTATTGTTAATTTATTTTTTATAATTACTTTTTATTTATGAATTTTAAAGTAATAATTTTTAAATAATATTTAAGTTTAAAAAAAAACTTAGAAATCGCCCAAAAGTTGACGATTTTTATAACACAAAATATTCTTGTTAATTATTTTGTAAATATTTAAATCATATCACCAAATTAGATATGTCTTTAGAGCATCTCTTTTATAAATAAAAATCAAAGTAGTGTACTAAATTAGCAACAAGAAATAATAATTTATTATTAAATAATAAGTTTTGGTATATCAGTTCTTTTCTTAAACAAAAATAATATTTGAAGAGAAGAAATAATGCTTAAGTTTTGGGAAATTTTCTTTAGCTAATAAATAAGTTTTTTCTTCTACTTTACTTTGAATATTTTTGATTACCTTACTGAAACTTATGTAATATAATTGTATTAATAAAAAATTATTTACAAAGATTCATTTTTATATAGTTAAATTAAATTAATTTTTAATTTTTTTTTAAAAAGAAGCCACAGAAGTCGCCCCGGCGTCAGTCTCTAACGCCGTCTGAAACGTGCTCCATTTGTTAATATTTTTTAATTATATTTATATTATTAATTAATTAATTAAAAATACTTAAATTAAAAAATCATCTAATATAAAAATTTCCCGTTAAATCTCATACTAATAAACTAATGGCAAAAATAAAAAAATCTACACAAATGAGATTTTTGTTGGACAAGATTTACTCAAAAATAGATTTTTAACAAGAGGTCTTCATCAATAATTTTTTATGAGATCTCTTATTCATGTCCTCAACTATCAAATGTTCTTTAACAAGAATATTTAGATGAATTCATCATTGATCGGATCGCTATAAATAACATTTTACTAAAATATTATTTTAATTATTTTAGCAGTATAATATTTGATAAAATCTCAAAAGAAGTGCTAATCTAGAGAGTTCTTGAAAAGTCAGGAGTTTACAGTACTTACATTTAAGTTATTCAGAATATATATAAAGATTTTATTACTTGTGTTCAGACACAAGAAAGTCTGCCTAAGAATTTTTATATTTCAATTGGATTATACAAAGATTGTTTTTTAAGTTTATATCTTTTCGCATTAATTATGGTAGGATCCAAGTAAGATAAATAAAAAGGGGTAATTTTACTTAGGCCCCTCAAGTTTACTCGACTTGCCATGCAGGTTCACAATTATAAAAATATGCTAGACAGGTCCCCAAAACATACTGTATAGGTCATTATGGTCCTTAATATTTATAAAAAACTTTCAATAATGTCCAATTAAATATCTTCCGTTAAACATTCCGTTAAATCAAAATTTTAATTAAGAAATCATAATTTTTTTAAAATATGAAATTACAATTGTACCCTAGCTGGTCCTCGCACGCGCAGACGTCCGCACTGGCGGCTGGCAGTGCACGACGGCCGGCGTTCGCACGCCGGTTGCCGCAACATTCTGTGCGGACGCAAGCGCGCAGCGGCGTACGCGGCCGCCTGTGAGTGGACGTCGTCGCGGCTGGCAGCCGGAGATCGGAAATATGGAAAGCAGAAAAGGGTATTTTCATAATTTTAATAGCGTTTTACGGATACTGTCACAAAAAGACCATAATGATCTATACAATTAGTTTTGGGGACCTGTCTGGCATATTTTCAAAATTATGGATTTGCATGATAAGTCGAGTAAACCTCAGGGCTTAAGTAGAATTACTCATAAATAAAATAAAGAAATACATCTAATATATTGTGTGATAGAAAAATTTACTCAAACTTAAACTTATATTTTATAAAATAATTATAAGATGGGCGATGTTATATATCATTAAATACTAGCCTATAAAGTAGAAACCAAAATAAGATAAATATCACAAAAGTGAGAAAATTGCGATGGATGAGTGGGTATACATGAAAAGATAAAATAAAAAATAAATATATTTACGAGAAGATTAAAATAGCTTCAATTGAGGATAAACTCTGAGATAATTGACTTAGATGGTTTTGATATATAAATCATAAGTTGATAAAAGTCTTAGTAAAGAAAGTTGAATTATTAAATTTTATTTATATAAAAAAGAGAAAAAATATTAAGAAAAATATAACAAGAAATTAGAAAGAATGAGAGTTATATATTTGGAGCTAAATAAAATTTATTATTTAATAAAATATAATAAAAATAAATAATTTATATAACTAATTTTAAAATAATTAATTTGTTATTATTATTAATTAGCAACATAATATTTGATAAAATGTTAGAGAATTTTAAAATTCATTTTTCTCTTTAGATAAGATTGTATATTGGGTAAATTTAACATAGATATTTACAATTAAAAATTTTAATATAATTTTGATCATGTAATTAAGGGTGTTTATATGAATCGAAGATCAAAAATCGATAAAAAATTAAATTATTTAATTGATCTTAGATTGAATTGAAATTAAGTCGATTTAAATGAGTCGACTAACGAGCCAAAAAGTTTGGCTCGGTAATGATTTCGAGCCGATTTTAAGCCAGGGTAGGTTCTGCTCTATCCAGCTCAAAATCTGCTCGAATTAAAATACATTTTATATTATTATATATATATATATATATATAATAGGTACATAATATATATTAAATATAATATGTATATTATAGTTTGAGATCGGCTAGAAGAAAAATAAAATTTAATTTTTTTTAAGCAGACTTGAAGATAAATTGAAATCAATTTAAAATTAATTTTGAATCAATTAAAATATAATCGATTCAATACCGGCACACGAAATCGGACTGATGAAAGCTCTGCATGTAATTGTATTTCATAACAATTTTTTATCGTTATTTTTTTTTTCATAACTTTTTTGAAGCCATTGCCAAATCTAGGAAGCATGGCCCTCGGCCCCACAATGCTGCCCTACTGTGTACGGTTGCTGTAGAGTTGTCGTCGATCGGCTGCTTCGAGGGGAGATGGCGGAGCTTCGTCACTCTCTCTCGATGGGCGCGCGCGCGGTCTCGTCCCCCGTCAAGCGAGACGAGGCCGCCTCCCCACTGTTCTCGGGCGACGTCGCTGGCGGCGGCGGCGGTGGCGGAGGCGGAGGCGGCGGTGACGATGAGCTTCATCGCCCTTTCTCCCGCGCTCGGGATCGGGATCGCGAGCGTGAACGGGATCGGGACAAAGAATCCCACCGTTCCTTCCTCCACCTCCACTCTTCTCTTCGCTCCTTCCTCTCGATCGACGATCCTAGACTTCGATCTCTTCTCTCCTCCCACCGCCGCCTTCTCGCTTCCCTTGCCTTACTTCTCCTCCTCGGGCTCATCTCCCTCCCTGCGCTGTGGAGGCGCCTCGTGAGCTATTTTCCCTACATCCTTCTGTTCTTTCGTAATTTTTATTTTTTTGGTGTTATGGTTTGAAAACAGTCGGCGTTTTGCGAGCGATTGAATGAGTTTTTGAATTTCTTTCTATTTTTTGTAGCTAACTCTAAGACAGTTCTTGTTTTGTAGACTGCGCCTTATCTTTGCTATAAAGAAGGGATTACTCTTCACTGTCCCAGTGTAAGCATTTTTTAGCGGGTATCCACCCTTTTTTTTTTATCATTATGGAGTTCCTTTAAAACTCGTAGAATACCAAACGATTTAATGTTCTTGTGTTTAATTTGACTTTATCATTTTGTTTTTTTAGGCTTACTGCTTGATTTGAAGTGCCTTATTTATGATTTTCAAGCAGGTCAGGGAGCCTCCATCACTTTGGGAGAATCCTTACTCTTCTACTACTTCGTGGAAGGCATGTGCGGAGCGTCGTGAAAAGGCTATTTCTGGTGAGTAAACTCAAGACAGGAGTGTATAAAGTGGTTATGCATCTAGTAATTGAAGACACGTCTTATTTTACCAAAGAACTTGCATTAGGAAGATTGAACAAAGCACATACAACCCCTAAATTTTTTAATGCACTAAGGCATTCATCAATCTTCTTTTTCAGAACTTTTAATATTACACTGTTGTCAAGAAAAAATATTGATTTGCTCATTTTCTGTGAATCGTTGACATGAACTGTTTTATAATTCCATTTGGTGGCCTTAATGCCTGAGTTTTGCACTAAGGTGTGAATCTTAGACATGAACTGTGTGGGTTATTTTCATCTGTCAAATCCAGAGATGTTCAATTGAAAATATTGAGGTAAACTCGACTTTCGAACTTTGAAGTGTTTTAGTTTATTCAGTCTGGTGATTTAGCAAGTTCATATCAAGATTTATGCCTTCTAACAATGTCTCTTGCTTTATATAATTTCTTATTCTTGATGAAGAGCTACTCGATTATGTATATTGCCTTTGGGTTCTTTTTCATCGAGTGCTGTTTAAACATGTCTTTGGTGTTGTTTCTAGCCTAGGGTTGTCTTTCTAATAACTTAAAACAATCTCAAGGTTCGCCAACCCCTTCTTTCTTTTCTTGCATTTTCATCTTAATCTATCTCACTTTCTTAATGGTATTTTCTCTTCTTTTGATGTATAAAGAAAAAGAATTCAATTTTGTTTTTGAATTTCTTATTATATACTTCTAAGTTCTGATTGTATCTATTTTTGGACATAAGTTGCTTTGATATTGTAGCGACTTTTTTCTTTACAGGCATCATACTTAAGCTTAATGCTTGCATTGGACTTGCCTTCTCTTAAAACTTTTTTGTCTTTATTTTATGACTTTTATGTGTGATGTCCTTTATTTTTTTTTGTTTTGGAGATTCTTGAGGTTTTAGTCTACATTATCATTTTTACTTTCTAATAATTTTCGGGTAATTTTTTGCTTTAATGCTCAGAGCCTTGTTGCTTAGCTTCAACCTTTTTCCGATATAGATTTGGAAAATGTTCTGTTCATCCACATAGTATAAAACTATAAATGCATTCTAGATATTCTTTTTGTAGTTTCAGCATAGCTCTTAGATCTATCTTGTTGTACATGCTTTTTCATACTCTTGGCTGTCCGTTTCTTTTGCAACATTGACCTCTGTTAAGGTTTCCTTTCTTTGCAGATGTTCCCTCTGAAAATGAAACTAATGGCTATATATTCATTCATGCTGAGGGAGGTTTAAACCAGCAACGCATAGCTGTATGTCTTCTTGTGAAATACTTTTTTGATTTTTTTCTTTTCTATTTTTGTCACAATTATTTTCCCAGTGCTAGGTAATAAATTCTAATGGTATTGTACATTCTATTATATACATGAAATCATGTTGCCCTTCCTCATTTTCCCAATAAATGCTGTTGTTGTAAAATTTAAATTAACGAACAAGTAACGGAGCATTCAATTTTATGTGAAGGTTATTCTTGTATTGCTATCTTTATAGCTAAATTGAAGATTATATTTGTTTTCCATTCCATGGAAGCACATCGTAGTATTGGCAATAAGATAATGGACTTGGTTATCGTTGAAATAGTACTTTTATTCTGTTATACATGAATATTTTGTCTTTATTATGAAGTTTCATGCTTTTTGGCCATTCCACCATATTTAAGTTAGATGAAGAGGAGCATTTTCTACTAAATGGATCAATTTCAAATTCTAAATTTTTCTTCCCAACAAAAAAAAAATAATTTCAAAGTTTATCTCATGCGTGCCTGAAAGTAAGTTCGCTGGGTTTGTACTAATTTTTCATCGATGATGTTGTGTACACTTCCATTATACAACAATGTATTTGCTTTGAGAAGTAACCTAGACCTCAACATCATGATGTTGTACGGAGACATTAAAAGGATTGATGATAATTGTGTCACTTGCTATAAAGCATGGACACAACACGGGATACGACATGACATGGATAGAGATACAATGACCTTTTAAAAAAGAGGAAGCGACACTTCTTAAACACGTTAAATAAATATAATTATTTAATTATTAAAATTTGAATAAAATGATCAAACATATGTTACACTGGTCTCTCTTTTAAGTGATTTTTTGTTCATATATTTCTATAAACACTTAAAAGATTGATTGATAAGTCAATTTAAAGGCATAGAGACAGACAACTGTTAATGTAATCAAAGCAATTAACAACTTGTAAATAATTACATGTATTTTAAAGGATTAACCAGTTTGCTTTGAAATTTTTTACTAATATTATGCAAACATAAAGATGCAAATGATAATCAATTTATAAGTTCAAAATATTGTTATGTATTAAATTAAAAATGTTATGGCAAAAAAATATGTATAAGTAACCAATTTAATAATAAATTTAATGTTAAAAATAAAATATATAAGATGAATAGAAGACATCATCATTCTTATAAGCATAGTGATGTGTATAAGTATGCATGCTTAAGTACACAAATGAGTTATCTAAAAAAATTGAGAATAAACAAACATGCAAAATAAATTATTGATAAAATAAGGTTAAAAGACAAACTCCTAAGTGTCATGGAAGTATCCCTCACGTATTTAGATGTGCCCAAGTGCGTTTGATACATGCCCAGGTATCCATGGCGTGTTTGAGTCTAACATCGCCATGGAACCCTATTAGAAGTATTTGTGCTTCATAGATTACTTGTCAATTGTTTAAATATCTAGCAACCTCAGGGGACATTGGTTCTAAGTAGAGATCATATGAATTTCAGCTCTTTTTTTCTTCTCATCATTTCTTTCTAACTTCCTAACGTTTTTATTAAATGATGTGTTTACTGATCGTTTGATATGAGTAAGTTGATAAGAATGCTGGTGTTTGTCCTTGGTTTTTCACATACAAATTAATATGCAAAAAATTTGTATTTTTGCATAACTAGTGCTGTTTGTATGTGGATAAATTATATTGTTATTCAATGCATACTCATGCTAATATCAACCAGTTTGGGATTAATGCTTTGTCGTCATCGCCGTCAATTCATGCTTAGTATGCTAGAATTTTAGATGCCTTTATTGTTAGTGCGTACTTGCGACATAGACTTGAATTCCTAGACTGATAACTGTATTCTTGCAGATATGTAATGCTGTTGCTGTTGCTAAGATAATAAATGCAACTCTTATTCTACCAGTGCTGAAGCAAGATCAGATTTGGAAGGATCAAACGTGAGTTTTATGATTTTTCTTATTGTGAGTGATATTATGCGAGTCTATGACATATTGATGTGTATTTGTTGTAATGCAGTAGTTCTCACATTTGTCAAAATAATCAATTGGCCTAGTTTAGCAGTTTTGAATAGTGAAGTTTCAGGGGGCCCCACATTTTTTCGCCCTCGATACTCTAAGGGCATGTTTGGCTGCTTTCCAAAAATGGAAAAAATAATATTTTAAATTTATTATAAATTTTAATAACTTTATTTCACATCCAACACAAATTTCAATCTTAAAATCAACTTTATTTCACATCCTACACACCTCCCAATATTAAAATAAATTTCTTTCCTATTAATTCTATAAAATAAAATATTTTCTCTTTCCTTACCCAAATTTATCCTCCAACCAAACAAGCCCTAATATTCATTTTCATACCTGCTTTCCCATTTCGAGGGGTGGAGCGCGCACATCCCTTTCTTCGCTCTTTTCCTGATTAGAGACTTCGATCGAAGTAGCATCAACCGACTGCATCCACCTCCCTCTTGCCAGCTTCCTTTATTTTTCTTTTATTTTTAATCAGTGTTGAAGATTAGCTTGTACTTTATTTTAAAGGATCTAAGGTTTGGTCTTAACATATTTTCTAAGTCACATAAAGTTTTATCATGCAGAAACCTTCAATGGTAGATCCGATCCCTATCTACCTCTGATGCTGCAGATGAATTGTTAGAGCATGCTAAACTCGTTTGATCTGTAAGAATTGTGAAAAAAATTGTAGATCATCTAGTGACAATTTCGGTTTTTTTCCTCATGTGCATGGGATGGAATCACAGTGTATTAAATTTATTCTCACTAGATTTTTAGGTTGTTACATTTGTTATCACGTGTCCCATACCTGTTTTTTAATTGCCATGGAGAGGTTGCCGCAATGATCACATTTAGATATTAGTTTCATTACTTTGGTGTCCTTAACAAGTATGATGACTTGTGTTGTGGTTTGTAACAATAAGAAATAAAAATATCCTTTACTATTAAGCTGCACATTTTATAAGGATGTATTATAAAAGTGGACATTAACGCACTGCTGGGCAGTGGGTAGCGTTCAGTTGGATGCTAGTGTAGACTAGTATTGCATTTGTGCAAAATAAAAATGTTTTTATTCTTTTATTTTTAATTTTTATTTTTAAGAGAGTAACCTGAGGTTCAATGTAAAGCATGAGAGAGGTTGAATTGTTATGGTTGTGCTGGCATAATGTGCCCATCCTTGAATATTTAAGCTCCATATGGTATTTTTTTAAGCTGTCATTCTTGTGTTACTTTTGTTTACGGTACATTACCTATGAACCAGAGAAAGGACATTATCTTGTTTTAGCATAATTCACCAGGCATTATCTTGATCAGCAGATCGTCCTATTAAATTAGCCAAAGCTAAGGTTTCTTGCTAGCATTGTTATAAATTTGTGCCACTTGGTATTTCATTTTTGTTTCATTTTGCATTTGATTTTGAGATTTTGAAAATATAATACTGAAGTAGAAGAGGCAGCATGCACCTTTTTATGTTATTATTCACTTTAACCAATAAAACTGTCAGATGTTACTTACACATGTTGCTTATAGAATGTTTATAACTGTAAAGTTTAAGGTTAGCTTTAATATGGGAATTGCCTGGAAAACATAATGAGTTTCATAGTTAAGCTAGGATTTGTCATGAGCTTATCATGATTTGTCCCTCATTTTGGGGCCAAATAGGTTTATCTTCTACTGACTCGTTACTGCTAATTCCCATTTATTTATTTGTGATGTTATCCAATTTTTTGCTGCTTTTGTTCTATTTGCAGTCTTGTTTCTTAGCTACTTTTTGCAGATTTCCATTTTTGAGCTTTTTTCATTTTCATTTTTTTTGTATTTTGGCAGGAAATTCGAAGACATATTTGATGTGGATCATTTTATTGGATATCTTAAGGATGATGTGCACATTGTACGTGATATTCCCGATTGGTTCACTGACAAAACAGAGCTATTCTCAAGCATAAGGTCTTGTCATAACCATTTTAATGGTGCTTGCTTAGCATGATGCCCATTCATGGCTGATTCAATGCCTTTTCATATTTTCTATTGTACATGTGTGATGTAGAATGGAAGGATGAAAAGGGAGAAGTAGAGAAGTGAATAGGGAGAAGAAGACGAGAAGTAGAAAGCGAAATAGATGTAAGGTAATATCTTTGTTAATTCGTCAACAGCCGAAAATTATGAAGTAAATAGGGCCCTTAATATAGAGCATCAACCCCAAACATCAAAAGAAATGATTAAAATTAATCGTTTGACTAACAACTCAAATATTAAAAAAAAAAAAACAACAAAACTAATAATCTCAAATAATTGCAATTTTTCATAAAAATTTCTACTTTTGTTGCACTAAAGTACTTGTGTTTGACATTGATTGTTAGATCTTCATAATTCTCTCCTAAAAGCGGCATGATGAAGCAAGTATGCCTCTTGAATGCAGCTCAATCTCGTGCACCTTCAGTAAGCCCCACACATTAGAGCTAGTCTATAGGAGCAGTTCCAGTGGGGTTGGAGCTCGTTAAGTTCTTGTTTGGTTGAGAAGAAAGTTGTGTCTATTGAATTGAAGGTTGTCGACCTAGTTGAGGCGAGAGGGCTATTTTCACTAGTAGAAAGAAAAGCTGAGTTTTTGTAGGCAGTTGGTTTGCGACATCAGTAAGTGGATGGTTCTTCCATTGGATGAGATAGCTAGTGATGAAGTCCATCGTCAATAGTGCTCCCAATCACATCATTGAAAACTGCATTGGCCTCATCTTCCTGCTGTGGGGAATGGAGGAATCTTCATACTATAAATATCTGTAGGAGCTAGACTACACGAAACCAAAGCTTTAATTAAAAAAAAGTATTTAAATGACTAAGAAAGTCTAGTAAATAAGCATCAGGTTTAAGTTTTGAAGAATTAGTTATGGGTTAATTGCTCTTCTATGAAGTTTCTTAAAGGAATTATTTGACGAATGTTTACGGTGAATCAAACCATTACAAAATCTCCAACATCAAATCTTTGGCTCTATGGTGAAAATCAATAAGAAGTTTATATTAGGTCTAATTATGGTGATTCCGCATTTAATCTTAGCATGAAACTCATATATGTGGCTCTCAAATGAGTTAGCAGAATTAGAAATGCGGGTATTAGCAGCTAGGGAAATAAGATCAAGTAGGTTGCGGGGATTGTTATCATAGACACATTCAAAAGGGATAAGGCAATTGGATTTGTTATCTGATTCAACAATAGAGAGAAGATCTCAATTCCCTGATTTATACCCACAAGTCACCTCAATAAATCACCTAGACTTCAATCTACTTTGACCTTTGGTTTGAGCAAATGAAGATATAAGTTTAGTGCCATATTATCTCCACTTACGTAGAACAAGCACAATGAACATGAAGAAGCAGAGAAATGAAGAGGAGCAGCAGTGGGGACACCCTAATAAACTGCTCCCTCAAGATTTGTTTGAGATTCTGGTTGAATTGATTTAGACCAATTGTATACTAATTTGAGTTGATTGATTATTGGCATAATTGTCTGATACAGTTTTGATTTGATTCAAGATTTAGAATTGATTTGTGAATTGTAAGATTCACCATATTATTTTATTTAGTACTTTCTTATTTAGCTTGAATGTATTTGATCTATTTATTTTAGAATTCTCAAAATCCTAGTCATCATATATAGTTAAAAAAAGCCCACAGTTTTCTCCAGAGCGTTTCCACTGCTTGTTGAAGTCACTGATGATCTTGAACATAGGATACTCCTAGCTTCCGCACCTTCCATCACCTGCCTGCATTCCTTAGTTACTTCTACCCCAGCACCATAAGTTCATCCCTGCATGCTACTCGCCAATGTTTGCCTGCACTGTTGCCTGCTCCCGCCATCCCGCTTTAGTGCCGCTTCCTGTCGGGGTCGCACCCCACCACCGGCCCACATCTGTTTGTTCCTTCTACACCAGTACTAAAAGATCATCCTTACTCGATACCCATGTCTATGTCTGCCCTCTTTATCACCTCCTTCCACCATGTTGCTTGAGCCTTGCTTGTAGCTCAAGCATGAACCTCACTACAACAACTGTGAGCCATTTACAACAATTGTAATTCTCTCTTTGATCCATTAGTTTGAACTTGTGTTGTGCTCAACTCATCTCTCATTTTGCCTATTTTGCTTATTTGGGTTCCGTACCATGCTTTCCTCCTCTCATGAGCAAGAACCTGGCGGGATTGCATTTACTGCGCAGTGATGCCTTCACACTGGACCCCTATTGCTTGGTGCCATCTTATTTTATTAGTTGCATACTTAATGTATGGTTTAGTGATCAAATCGGAGAAGAGTCACTGACAATGACTAACTGATTTGATCGAGTACGAGCGACGCGCAAACAAAGCGCAAACGGCGCGCAGGCGCAAGCACAGACGAGTGCGCAAGCGATCGCAGGCAGGCGCGCGGGCGGGCGCAGGCCAGCAGGCGCGCGGGCAAGTGCGCGGCGGGCACGCAAGCAGGCACTCGGCAGGCGCGCGAGCGGGCGCTGGGCGTCCGTGGCTTAGCGTGCGCTCGGAGCGCAGGCGCGTCGAAAGAGTCTGGCGGAACTGCGCGGCGCTGCGAGCGGAGCGAGCCTCGGAGGTAGGTGAGTGCGCAAAGTTATTTTTTTTTTGAAAAGTGGATAACTAGGCTAATTTGAGAATTCTTACCAAAGGCTAACTTACCTTTCCTTCACCGGAATATCGACCACTTAACCCGAATCTAGGCTCTGAGAAAACTAAAACATAATTTCATTCATTAAATGTTATTCTTTACAATGCAAGGCGACTTCTTTATATAGGGAGATCTCATGTAGAAATTTGAAAATACAATATTAAATGCAGAAAATAAAATACCAAATAAATAAAAGCAAATATGGAACTAATTCTATTACAATAAAATAAAATCAGTTCCAAATATGGTGAGTCTCCAAGTTTTTAGATATGCTCTGAATCAAATCAAATCAAATTAAATCTAAATAAAGCTAATATGAAAATCTCTAATAGCTCTAATTAATTTGAATTTGAATTTTGATTCAGTACATAACGTCATCCTAGCCATCCAATTCGATGCTGATTTGTGTCCCCACCACTTTAAGTCCGTATTATTTTGTTTTTATTATGGAAGTCATGACTGGACATATCCAAGATGAGGTCCCTTGGTGTATGCTCTTCGCAAATGATATTGTCCTTGCTGAGAAAACTAAAGAGAGAGCTAAAGCAAAACTCGAGCTTTGGAGGAATGCTTTAGAATTTAAAGGTTTTCTTCTCAGTAGGTTAAAAACTGAATATATGAAGTGCACATTTAATCAAGAAAGAAATACTTATATTGGAGATGTGACAATTGATGATCAAATTGTCAAGAAGAGTGAACACTTTAGATTAAGGCTTAGTTGTTGTTGTTATCATTCAAGTTTAAGTTAAAAAAATATAGTTACTCACGTCCCTCAAGTTTCGGGGTAATATTTAGGAGGTTCACGATTTAAAATACTCTAATTTGGTTAATGAGGTTGCCTTCCATCAAAATTGCCATTAAATATATATGAAATGATTATTTTAACCATCTTTCTTTCTCTCTTTCCCCTCTCTTGCACGCACTCTCTCCCCCCAACTTGCGTGCATTAGTTTCTCTCTCACTCTTTTTTCCTCTTTCTTCCGCCCTCTTTTCTACTCTTACTTGAACAAAATTTGTCGGAGCTGGTCCCTAACCATCTCTCCACTCCCCTCTGTCTCGTGTGCATGAGACTTGTCGAAGGTGCGCGGTAACCCTCTCCTCTCCCTGCTTCTTTCTCTTCTTCCCCCCTCTGATGCGGGACAGATGAATGAAGATGCAATTTAGAGATCAGCAATGTTACAAAGCAGATTATTCATAAAATAATGCTAAATATCAGAGAATAATTTTGTGATGACTGAGAAATTAATTAAGCCCG
>KZ452001.1:2469558-2533001 GCA_002786265.1 Apostasia shenzhenica
CGATTCATTCCAGAATCAAATAATCCCAAGGGAAACACAAATCAGATTTATTCAGCATTTAGAAAATAAGAGTGACAGGGAGACGTTTATATAGGCCTCCATACAGACTGACTCAATAAAGAAAAAAATACATAATGTAATAAATTCCTGACACAAACGAGGAAATACTAAATGACATGCCTAAAATAATGATCACTGAAATAGAAACAACTAATACAAAATAAATGCGAGAAATAAAATAATCCCAAAATGGAATCTCCAATCAATCAGAATAAATAGGAGATTTCCAATCTATCGAGTCAGCGATCCGCAGCATCCATCTTTCCCAATCTGTCATAATAGTCAATCGACCCAGATCGAAGCAATATAGCTAGATCTCGGCCGTCGACGGTAAACTCTGTCAGGAATGAATCGACGGTCGATCATGGTGTCCCCACCACCCTCTCACGTGTGAGAATTTTTGGAAGTACCACGAAGGGCGGTGCAGATTAATTTGGCTTGAGGGTTTGGGGCGGGCGATGAGTAAGAGAGACTTGGTCGTAAAAGGCTTTGAAAAGGGCCCACTTGTCTTTCAAGCCCTGGAGTACCACAATCGCACTCCGTTGAGTGGTGGCCGTTGGGAGCCTTTGGTGCCAACAGTAAAGAGTGAATGGGAGGGGGAATGGAGGGAGAGGGAGAAAGATAAAGGGTATTATAGTAATTGAGTTATTAAAAAAAAATTAAAACTAACTTTTTCGTCACATGACTCTTTGAAAACTGACAAAAACCATTCAGCAATAACACCATGTAATTTCTAAGTCGACCTAAGGGACTAATTTGAAATATCTAACAAGGCTCATAGACCTATATGAGAGCTTTTTAAAATCATGAACTTGCATGATATTAAACCCTAATCTTAGAGACTTAGGTGATATTTACCTTAAATTATTTGTCACTTTATTTGTTTGATTGAGCTCTAATTTGAAAAATGTTTTATATATTTTTGTATCCTGCTTATTCTTAATTTTCTACTCTTTTTTCTTTGCACCGAATTGGTGTAGAAAACTTTTCTATAATACAATTTGTTATCAATAATAATTACCATTTAATGTTTTTTGTGATATTATTAGAGCTTCTAATGTTGCACATCTATCCAAAGCAGTTAATTACATTTTTTATATAAAACTTAGAACTGCTAATTTGAGGTTGTTCATTGTAGGCGTACAGTCAAAAACATCCCAAAGTATGCTCCTGCACAATTTTATATTGATAATGTTCTTCCAAGGATTAAAGAGAAGAAAATCATGGCCCTTAAGCCCTTCGTGGATAGGTTGGGGTAGGTTTTGTATTATAAAAATATCGTTTCTTATTTATTTTGCAATGGTATTTCCTTTTTTATATGGTCATGCAGTTCCACTATAAGAGTTTAGCTGTTAATATATCTCTGCAACCTAACAAATTTTGAATAACTATACAAGCCTGTCATCTAACTTCACTTTCTACTTATGAAAATTTAGGTACGATAATGTTCCTCCAGAAATAAACAGGCTTAGATGTCGTGTCAATTACCATGCATTAAAATTCTTAACAGAGATTGAAGAAATGTCTGATCTTCTTGCATCAAGGATGAGAAACCGGACAGGAAGCCTGAACCCTTATATGTACTCTCAGTTGCCTTTTACTTTGTTTGGGTGAAATAACCTGAACTTCTTTCTCTCTTTAGTGCCTAATTTATGTATTCGACTTGTTTGTTGACAGGGCACTTCATCTGAGATTTGAGAAAGGAATGGTAGGCCTTTCCTTTTGTGATTTTGTCGGAACAAGAGAGGAGAAGGTTTTGATGGCCATGTATCGACAGAAAGAATGGCCAAGACGTTACAAGGTGGTTCCATATGTTTTATAAATGATTCTCCTGAAAATTAAATAAGAAAACGATCATCAATCCATCATGAAGGCTTATCTGACCATTATGAATTTGGTTTGCAGAATGGGTCTCATCTTTGGCAGCTCGCTTTGCAGAAGAGAAAGGAAGGCCGCTGCCCTCTTGAACCTGGTGAGGTAGCAGTTATCCTTCGGGCAATGGGATACCCTAAAGAAACACAAATATATGTTGCTTCAGGCCAAGTATATGGTGGGCAGAGCCGGATGGCTCCTCTAAGGAATATGTTCCCTAACCTGGTAAATTTCTCTACCTACGTTCTTCAAGCTGAGGCCCTTCATAATATGAGGATTCTGATGCGTATCTATCAATATCACTTCTACACATCATAGGCAGGTTTTCCCATTATTTTAGCCTTTTGGTAAATCTCATTGTTTCAGGTCACTAAGGAGGAACTGGCCAGCAAAGATGAGCTTGATAGCTTCAGGAAGCATGTAACCAGCTTAGCAGCCCTGGACTTCTTGGTATGCCTCAAGTCAGATGTGTTCGTCATGACTCATGGCGGCAACTTTGCGAAGCTGATCATTGGGGCTCGGAGATACATGGGTCACCGGCTCAAGTCGATCAAACCAGACAAGGGCCTTATGTCCAAATCATTTGGGGACCCCTACATGGGTTGGGCTAACTTTGTTGAGGATGTGGCGATCACTCACCAGACCCGCACTGGCCTTCCCGAAGAAACCTTCCCCAACTATGATCTGTGGGAGAATCCTCTGACCCCATGCATGTGTAGAGCTTGAATCATCTTCCTGCTGGCTTCCTCCCCTGGTATTACACTTCTAATGTACATTCTGAAACTCATCATTTTTCTTGATTACTGATGTTGTTAGATCTTTTGTTAGGTTTTTCTCTGTGAAGGGTCTGATACTGGTAATGATCAAATTTTCCAGATTTTGACTCATAAGGGAAATTAACAAACATGCCACTAAATTTTGCTATATTATTTATTCTATCACTATAATTTTCATATTTACCTATGTGCCACTAATTGTTAATACCTCGTATCTACCCTCAAGATAAACCATGATAACTCGGGTCTTTGTATATATTTAGACAGAACTTATGTTTCCGGTCATTATCTCTTTGATTGTCAAACGCCACGAGTCTCCCTTCAATTGTTAGCATCGCTTACACTTTCCTGCAGCTGGGATCACGAGAGATCTAAAGATGTTTGGCGTGTAGTACCTAACCATGTTTGTGACAAAAAGGAAGCTAAATTGCATGAGAACGAACGGAAAGGTAGTTTTATTAACATACTGGTATGAAAATCTAACAAAGCATATATTTTATTGGTACTGTATCATCAGCATGATGTTCTCCTGCTTCTTAGATATAGTTTGGTTCATGGTAAAGATACCTATTTTTAAAGCGAAGCAAATATTTTTTTTTATCTGCCTGATTTTCTTGTGCATCTTATATATGCTTGTTATGCATGATCAGGTCATGAACTTCAGGAGCAACTTTTTCACTGCAGGTTTTTTATATTTATATGTGATTGCTATGTATTTGCAGAGCTTGAATCACCACTTGCTGCTCCTCCTGGTATACTACTAATCTGCATTCTAAATCTTATTTTTTTGTTTTGATTGCTGGGAGGCTAACTGCTAACGTTTTATTGTCGTGCGGTCCTTGTATTAGTTGAGTGCACGTCTGCTCCAAATTGAAGGAAACCTTCAGCTACTGCGAAGTTACTAAAATGCTCTTATCAATATTTTACGAGTTAGTTTGGTGAGATCATAGCCATAGGTAAATAAATAACACAATAAATTTAATGTTACAGGTAATAGAAGGATTACATGGCAATAAAATATTGGGAGATTTACATGGGGGACATTGAATTCATCACAAATTACGCATTTCACCATCATTTAGTAAATATTACGCATATCACACTCTTCTTATATTGGCAATTGTTATAATAGAAATGTAAAACTATAAGAAGAGTGTGATATGCGTAATATTTACTAAATGATGGTGAAATGCGTAATTTGTGATAAATTCAATGTCACCTGTGTAAATCCCCCTAAAATATTAACGTCAGGATTTTATGTTCAATGATTTAAAATTCGTAGACTAACCTCCAAAAATTCAAAGATCTTAAAAACCTGAGCAGCACCTTTTCGATCCTTGAAAAACTTACAAAACTTGACCCTTATTTTTGAGATCATAATCAGTTAAATATTAAATACTTTTCAAAATCTATATTCGAATAACTGCAGTTTTTTGAGGGAAAAAAAAAAATTCATCATCTTTATGATGCTCTTATGTTTCTTACATACACTTCATTCATGATCTCATAACCTTCAGGTACTTAGCTTTTCAGCTTAGCTTATTTCAAGTGAGTTTAATTTTGAGCTGCTATTGCTATGCATGAGCTTAATTGTGTTAATTATTGGTTATATACCCACTCAAGATCTGATTAATAAAAATCTCGACCCAAAAAATGGCTTCGTTAGTTAGTTGTAACTAATCGCATGAATTGAATCTATCTCTTGATTTCATCCAAAGCCTAATTTAATTTTCGACCCATCTTCTATCCTTTATGTTTCTGTGGTTGTAATGTATGCTTGTGGGGTGGCAATTTTGATACTAATTTGAAGCTTGAGATTTGAATTTAAATCTTATTGTGAAGTGTAATTTTTCTAGTGCATGGAATGTTGTGTTCTTGTGTATTTGTGCATGATTCAGTTGCTTTCATTTTAAAACTTTTGTGATGCATATAATATTTTAAAAGAGCTTTTTTATTTAAAATGCTTAAATTTTTTATTTTCATTGCATTTTATTAAATAATTTTTTTTTATAATTATTTTATCGCATTTTAAGTAACTCAATTTATCTTAATGTAGCTTTTATCAATCTATTATATAGTAAATCATTTAAGCTGATTGAGTTTTTTCTTAATTAAGATCATTCTAAATTTCTGATGTAATTTTTTTTTGTATAATTATATTTATTTTATTTGTAATGTTGGGTTTAATGTAGAACCCAACATAATTTTGAAGATTTAAAGCTTTGATTATTTTTTTAAGGGATCAAACTCATAATTTAAGAAATTTGAGCTCAAATGTGGCTTAGTTATGTATAAAATTCAAAATTTGTTTGATATTTGCTTAAAATTTGATTTAAAATGGACACAATTTTTGTGAAAAGTGTAAACGTTTATTTAAAATAAAATTGGTCTAACTTGAAAATTGATTATTTAGATTCTAATATTTATCTTGATATAAATAATGTAGTAATAATAATGTTATAATGTTGCGAATTATTATGTCAATATATATTATGCATTCCTATGTAAAGTATATGTTTATCAGGAAGATATGGTGGATAATTTAATTGGATAATTACACTTAGATACTTAAATTTAATGCTTAATAGTGTACAGGTGTAAATTTTTAAAATTATAATATCAGTTTTTGAATTTTAATAAATTATTAAATGAGTTTTTTTTTAATTATTATTTTTCCTCTCCAATTTCTCTCCTTTTGATCTCGGCGCACGCATGAGGCTGTGCGGCTGCGCGGCTTGCACGACCGCCGGCGGTCGTCGGACCGTCAGCGGTTGCGCACGCGGGAATCAGGAGGAGAGAGGCCGCCTCTCTCTCCTCTCGATCTCCGTGCATGTAGGAGGATGCACGACCCGCTGGTGGCTGCTTGTGGCGAGCGGCTCGCTCGTGCGTGGAGATCAGGAGGAGGGAGAAGCAGCGGTGCGTGGTGTGCGTGACCCACTGGGAGGAGAGAGAGAGGGGAGTGGTAAAATGATAATTTAAAAAAAATTCTAATAATAAAAAAAGATTTTTTATTATATTTTATTAAAATTTAGAGGCCCTAATAGTATTATTTAAAAAATATAGACTTGTGTGTTATTGAACATTAAATTCAAGAATTTAGGTGTAATTATCTTTAATTTAATTTAATGCGTAGATTTGCTTCTCAACAAGAGAAATCTATTTATAATTATTTAAAGTTGTCTATGACTTTGCTTTAATCTTCAGATTTGGTTGGTATTTTCAAAGTTTTTTATAAATTTGTGATATTTGTGTCTTCGCGTTAGCCATAATCCCAGCTAGGATTTCTTCGACGGTGATTTTTTTCGAAAAGCTTTCCTACTGTGAGCCCCAACACTTTAACATGCTAAATGTCCTCAAAAAATATGATTTTTTTAAGAAACTTTTTATTCTTTACTTAAAAGGCTACTTAACTTTTCAATACTTCTCATTTTTCGTTATTTGTATTAGATATCAAAAGAGAGACCTCCAAAAGAGATTATGATTTAGCTAGTCAAAAATCACACTTTCTTCTAACACGAGCAGCTCAGACTTTAGTAGCTAAGGTTTTTTAATGGCCGAGTATTCATTACCTTCTTAAACAATTGTGTGTGAGGCGTTGGGAATAAAGTTTTAAAATTTAATTTCAGTTTTAGTCGCGAGATAAAAAAATATTAATTTTAATAATTTTAGTATCGACAGTTTTAATTTTTTTCTTATAAATTTTTTAAAATTTATAAACTCAAAATTAAATTTATTAATAAAAATTATTAAAAATTATTCTTGAGGAATAGATAAGTTTAATCAGTTTTAATTGAGTTTCAGAAATTATTGAAATAATTAATTTTCAATTGAAACTAAAATTCAATAATTTTATAAATTTACTGAAATCGATCCAAAACTACTTATGTGCTTTCAAAACCTTCTAAATAAAAATCACAAGACTACTTCATAATTCTCATATTTATACGAAGCTTTTCAATATTTTTTTTATTTAAATTGATCACAAGATCACAGATTGGAGAATTTCAAAGTTAATTAGTTAATTTTAAGTTAAATAATTTAAAATTTATATAAAATATATATACCAAAGTAATTTTAAATTTCTTTAAAAAAACTTAAAATATTTTTTAATATATAATTTGTTTTAATAAGCAAATAATATATTTTAAAATGAACTGGTTTCATCTGCCACTAAATATAAAAGTAATTAAACAATTTAAATTAAATATTAAAGCCTTTTGTTTTTAACATATATAATTTTTATATATTAAAATATATTTTAAAATAAATTAATAAAGCTTTTTAAGATAATTTTTTATTCGTCTAAAAAAATCAATAGAAATACAAATATAAATTAAAAAATATAAATAAAACCTTAATTTTAAAGCCTGGCACCTTCAAGTAATTAATTAATTAACTATGATTAGTATGTCTCATTAAAATTTTATCATAATATTAATTCATTTAAAAATGGATTTCAAAGAATTAAAAAAATTTGAGAGATAATATAAAATATTTAATTTCAATTTAAAATTTGTTTATGGAAAATATCCCAGTCCGACGTGCCTCGCCGCCGAGAGGTGGCACAGAACCACCACCTCTGCTCCATCTCCTGACACGTTGCTTCTCTCTCTCTCCCTCTCTCTCTCTCAATAAAACCAGTTGATCGGAAGACGGATGTTGTAAAGCGCGCAGGGGTGAAGGGAACAATGGAAGAAGCCAACCTGCAGCTTCAAGAAGAAGGCGGCGGCGGCGGCAACCGATTGACGAAGGAGAACGACGGCGACGGCGACGGCGACGGCGACGGCGACGTCAACGGACGGAAGAAGAAGCTGCGGCGGGGATCTGCCTGCGGGTGGTTGCGAGATCGCAAAATCCGGGATCTGGTACGCGACAAGCGCCGCCTCGTGGAGGTCCCCTGCAACGCGAGTGTCGCCGCCACCGTCAACGCCCTCGTCGCGAACGGCGTCGTGGCGGTTCCGGTCGCCGCGCCGCCCGGCAGGTACATCGGCGCCGGCGGATCGATGATCCTCGAATCCGACCGAGCCACGGGCGCCATCCGGAAACACTACATCGGGATTGTCACGATGCTCGACGTCCTCGTCCACATCGCCGAAGGGGATCCCGCCAACGCCGGCAACGGGGGCGCCGCGGTGGATCTGGACGGGAAGATGGCCGTGCCAGTCTCGTCGCTGATTGGGCACTCGCTCGAGGGGCTTAGCCTGTGGACGCTAAACCCTAAAACCAGGTTTTTTTTTTTAAGCCCTAAAACCACGTTTACTTCTGAGTCCTGTCTCTCATCGAATAAAGGGTAAATTACACGCAGGCACTTGAATTTAGGATATAAGATTTTGAAATCTTTTCAAAATTTTAATTATTTCTTTGTCTTTTAATATAATTAAACAAAAATTTTCTAATTTTTATTGTTAAATTTTTTAAAATTCTATTGGGATTATTACATCTAGTTCATTGAGTTTAACGCTTAATAACATACAGTTTCACATTTTTTAAATTATAACATCGAGAATTATAACATGAATGTGCGGAATTCATTAATCTTGTCACTTTTAAAGGAGCTTTTTTTTTTTTTTTTTTCAGATGATACCATCTAAACATTTATAGGCGATACTTCCTAGGTCAAATATTCATAACAGCACATTCTATTTTAGTTTACAGATAGTACCCTCACACTAATTTTTGTCTATCTTTTTTATAATCTAACTAGGGTTAACATATATTAGTAAGATTACATCTAATTCATTTCAAGAAGTTTCACAATAATGGAGTTATAAAAAAAAAACAGAAATCTTAAAAATAAATAAATAATTGAAATAAAAGAGATCTTAAAAAAATAGAAATAAAAAATATAGATAGTGAATTTTATTTAAGGACTAGATTACATCTTAATTATATGTGTTAATCCTAAATGGGTTAAAGTAACAGATGATAAATAGAAGTTAGTGTGGAGGTGCTATATGTAAATTTTTATTTAAAATAAAGTATACTGCTTATAAATATTTAACTTAGTGATGTCGTTTGTAAATTTTTTTTTTAATGACATATAAATTCTCAAAAAAAGAATTGAGTGCCTTTGATGCGAAAACCTCTTATCTTTTTGCAACTTTTATGTGTTGTAGGAGTTCTACCTTGAAGTACTTTGCTTTATATTGGGGGTTAAGTTGTTTCCATTGTATTTCATTGGCTTATTTTTTGAAGGGGGAAATTCAAGTATTCAAGTATTTTCTCATGGATGAGATGTAATTATGTTGATATTACATTTGAATCAACAATTATGTGGATAAAATTTTTGAAAGATTTTGGAAATTTACATACATTTCTTCTCAATTACAGCATCCTAGATTGTATGGAAACTTTTAGCAAAGGAGTGCACAGGGCTCTTGTTCCATTAGATCCCCATATAGAGGGCACCATAGTTGTGGAGCTCGTTGAGGCTTCTCCTGGCTACAGAATGCTAACCCAAATGGACGTCTTGATCTTCTTGAGAGCAAACGGGAATGAAATAAAGGACGTTATGTCATGTAGTGTTGCAGAACTTGGAGCAGTAAATGAAAATATTTTTGCTTTAACTAGAAACACCAAGGTCATAGAAGCCATCAGAGCTATGAGGACATTCGCTCTTGTTGCTGTCCCTGTTATTGCTGTTGAGGAAGATCAAGGTTGTGGAGATGAGCAGCTGCTTCAGGATGTAAGTATTGAGATCTGGCATTCAGTTGTTGAATTTACTTGAATTTTAATTTGTTGGTGATTCTTATCTGTTGCTTTTGGATATCTTTTATTTCTTATAAGAGTATATTTTTGGACTTACATATCTGTTATAGCGTGTTATGTGAAATATTTTTGGGGTTAAGCTAGGTATGACACGTTGATTTTAAACGTTATGGGGATGAATAGCTAGCTGCTACAGGATGTAAGTGTTGATAATTCTTGGCATTAGTTGGTATTGTTATGGCTAGCATTCGGTCATTGTTTTCATCGCTGTGATTCCATTTGGTTATCCTATCTAGCCATTAGACTAGGAGGACGAAGACCATTTGTTTGTAATGATATTTGGAACCCATAATTGGGTAACTATTAGGGCATGACTTCCGTATTCTATTTCATGAACTTTATAATGAATTATTGAATTACTTTGATCATTACCACGCATGGATGTGATTTTTCCGGGGTGAAAAAACTGCTAGGTATGACGTCTATATTCTACGTTCATGAATATTACGGTAAATTACTTTAGACATTACCACACGTGGATGTAAACTTTATAGAGTGAATATCTTATATGAGTTTTTTTGTACTTTGATCTCTATTCAGCCTATTGCTTTCACAGTTTGGTTTTGAGGGTTCCTTTTTCGACTCAAAAAATTGTTTATTGCTAAATTTGCATCTTAAACTTGATGTGCTCTATAAGTCTTGTGGTGTTCATCATCATTATCTCATCCCAACTATTCGTTATTGGGTATTGCAGGGAAGGGGTAGGAGGCTCATAGACACATTCTCTGCAACAGATTTACGTGGATGCTCCGTTGCTCAACTTCAGTCCATGTTAAATGTTAGTGTTGTTGAGTTCAAAGAACGTGTTTCTGCTGCCGCTTCTAGTACTCTTCTCGATGCTTCAAAGCAGAAGCTCATCACTTGCTACCATGATACCGAGCTCTCTAAAGTAATCGACGAGGCAGTGATGGCTCATGTTCATCGAGTTTGGGTTGTTGACAGACAAGGATTGCTCATGGGACTAGTTTCACTCACTGATATACTTAGAGTCATCAGGGAGAAGGCAATGACGATAATGGAGGAGCTTCAAGAGGTAGCTGCTACTGAACCAACTTTATAAATATGAATATTTTCTATCTTTTTAAAATCTAACTTTGTATGGTTTTTTACTTTTTTTTTTGTGTTTTTAAGATTTCCTTTTTGCATATACTTGCTTGGTGTATTATGTACACTTAAGAAATATGATGAGCTAGTGTTTTCAACTACTTTGTATAAATGTTATCCCTTGTGAACTTGTAGTGACTGTTTTTGTAAATTTATCTTTGTTTTGTTGTTCATATTGCTCACATTTGCTATTATGTTGAAATTCTTTAGTGTGAGCACTTCTTCTCTGTTTCAAACCTAATTTACTTTTTGAAAACCAAGCTTTGGCTGATTCTTCTTCATATCACTAGTGTAAGCCATTGTTGCCACTAAGCTACCTTTTGGATTGTAGATTTTTATTTTTTAAGGATAGGCTTGATATCTTGCTTTGGCAAACTGGTTTAAAATAGGAAGACTACTGTATTACAACTGTCTAAGTTCTACCTACTTGTATACTAATTTTGTTAAAATACGATGTTTTGAGCTATGTTGAATTGTAACATTATAAAATTTTGTAATTTACTGGAGCTTGAATTGATGGTTTAAGCTCGTAAAACTTATCGAACATTACATCATCTTTGATGATTTTGGATTATAACATCATAGCTTATATCTTTTTCATGTTGGTTCATGAACTAAGCAAATGCATGCCTTAACATTAGGTTTCAACTCACCTTCATTTTAAAATGCATAAGTAAAATAATAAAATAAATTTAAGTTAATGAACCAGTTGAACTGTCCATATTTCTTCTAGAGTATGTATAAGGGCTTATTTAGTAGATAAGCAAGCTATCATAGAAATTGCCTATGTTTAAAATTCTTGACCTAAATCTGCTTGAGAGAGCTTACAACGAGTTCTTTTCAAAAGAGTTTGGTATCCGTGATACATTATGTTGTTGTAATGTGTGCACTAGCATTCTATGCTCGAGAATACTATCATTTTCACATAAATTATCAAGCTCTTAACTATAAAATTAAGAATATTATTTGTTACACAGTTTTACTTTTTTGTCAATATGTTTTTTGTTGTTGTCTGCTGTTTCTTAAAATCACCAAGTTCTTCATTATTATTCTTTGAAACTAGAATAATCATCGATGAAAATGTGCATATATTGAGTGAGTTTCTACAAACATGAATAAATATAATCAAATGTGTTTTTAGTATTATGAGCCGTATTGCTAAAATTAAATCTCTTTTACTTCCCAAAAGTTCTCACAAAAGTCAACTTTATCAGCGTGCTGGTTGCATAATAGCTCTTGTTTACTAAGCAATGTAGGAACTTTTTTGTTTGTAGCCTAATCTCATGTGCCAAATTCTAGTTACATCCTCTATAGACATAAGTCTGGTGATTTTAAAAAATTATTAATTGTCAAATTCTAGTTGCGTCTTTTTTAAATACGAATTTGGTGATTAAAGAATTATCAATTTTGATTTTATATTATAAAGTCATCATAAGTTCATAGCCCATTAAGCGGAGACAATGCGCTAGTAAGTCGCCGTAGAGGGATTAGATTAGGTGATTGAGCCTAGTCGGAGTTGCCCTGTGATTTGAAAATTTAGTGAGTTAGCCGAACGGCTATGGGTAGAAGCATAAGATTATCAATTCCGGAGAATGGAGAAGAGGTCTCCCCCTTATTAAATGTAGGTATTTATAGTAATATGAGTTGTTGGAGTAGGTAAACTCATTAACGAGGAGTCTTCTAGGTACAAATTTACTGTCAGGCAAACCCCTTATAGGAGACTACCCCATTAGTTGAGACAGACTTACATAGGTTCACTGACCATTCTGTGAAGGGGTGATAGGTTAGGGTTGCATTAATTACTCTGTTAGAAAGAGAGAGAAAAAGCGAATTCAAATAGGGTGTTTGGGGAAGGTGAGCTATTTGGCTGAGCGATCACATAGTTCGACTAAACTATTCTACACTGGGTTAGCTCTGCCTCCGTATGGATTTTTCTAATGGACAGTGAAGATAACGTGATGATTTGATTGCACAACACACAACTACATATAATGTCTAAATAACATATCAAAGTTTTATTATTTGATGAGCTTTTAACACATGCTATTTTTGTGATACTTAACCATGATTAGATTTTATATAAATATGAAATTTTGAATGGTTGATTTGCTTATTATTTTTAATGTGTTTTTCATAGTCCTTGAATATGTGTGTATAAGTACATGATCAATAAAATGAGAATTTCGTACAAATCTTAAATATTTATATGAATTATTTATTTATCCTCCTATTAATTATTCAATCATTCAATGTTTCGTATATTTATCATATAAAATGATGGTAAAATAGATAATGACATTATTAGCAGGATTTAAGCAGGATGAGTAGACTGAAAAAATTTATTCAGAATCAAAGGTAAATTTTATAAAACTGTATTAAGACCAACGATGATATATGGTGCTGAATGCTGGCCTGCAAAGAGGAAATATATAAATAAAATAAATGTTGTAGAAATAAGGATGTCAAGGTAGATGTGTGGATATACACGAAAGGATAGAATGAGAAATAAGTTATTCAAAAGAAAGTTGGTATTGCACCAATTCAGGATAAATTTAGAGAAAGTCGGCTTAGATGGTTTGTACATATAAATCGTAGGTCGATTGAAGCTCCAATTAGAAAAATTGAGATATTGCATTTTGCCCATGTACAAAGAGGAAGAGAAAGACCAAAAACGACATAGCAAGAAACTATGAGAAGTAATCTTAGCTACTTAGACATAGATAAGAATTTGGTAACTGATAGGGCGCAATGGAATCAAGGGATTCATGTAGCTGACCCCGCCTAGTGGGATTAAGGCTTAGTGGTGGTGGTTGTATTCAATGCTTCATATTGTCACACCCTCATTTTCAAGGACAAATTATCCATAAAATAAGGGGCGACTTACATTTAGAATCACAGAACAGATTATAAGAAAAATATATCTTTATTAATTTGAGAACAGAATTACACAAGTTTAGGTACTAGACAGGTTACCCAGAGTAACCTTAGGTTAGAATACAAGGAGATAATGTAAATATACTGGGAGATAAGGGAAGATATCAGTGGGTCTATACGGGATATATGGAAACATCGTCCCTAGGGAGCAGTCTTTTTTTGACGACAGATTATTTACCTGAAAAACAAGAGTCAGTCATACAGACCGAGTAAACGACCTCCACCTTACAATAGGTCAGGTGAAGTCATATAGCCAATTTATTAACAGACCAAGTTATCAGATTATCATGTAATTTATCATGTTTTATGCTATGCAAATATAATAATTTTTATATTAAAGAATGATTAGAATCAGCAGATATACGTCACTAGTGTGACAACGGTAGTGGCAGATACGTCACTATTGTGACATCAGAATAACAGAATACAAGTACGTTACCGGTGCAACAACGAAATAACAGAATATAGGTACGTCACCAGTGTGACATCAGAATAACAAGATGCAGGTACATCTCCCACACGACGCCACGCATCCAGAAGGTGGTTCGTCAACCACCGGGATCCCAGCACATCATAATATCATATATCTCAGAATACCTGGGTCAAGTGTAATCCAGTATAATATCTTGGCATAAAGCTTAATAGAATATCGCCATAAAGCCATGCAGAATATGCAGAATATAACTCACAGAATATAATTGATATTTTTTGTATATTAGCTATTTTAATTTAATAATCACAATGTCCTAGGTTCAGTGAAAATTGTTTACCTGAATGAGAGGCGGTAAAAGTTTGCTGGTAGATGACGTGTTCCCTGATTAAGTTCAATATGAATAATCACTATTGGGCTTAAAAATTAAAAATATTGACTTAAGTTAGTTAGGTTAATTAGATCAGACAAGCAAAATGGATCAAAACTGGTCAACATAGGCAAGACTAGTTCAAATGAGTCAAACCAAGTCAACTTGAGTAAAACTGAGTCATTTCAGGTTAATGAGTCAAACAGGTCAAATCGGGTCAGCCGAGTTAACTTAGGTTAAATAGGTTAACTCGGGCCAAATGGTCATCTTGGGTCAAATGGGTTGACTTGGTTTTAAATGGTTCGACATAGATTTATCGGGTTTGATAAGGGCATTTGATTTCTCCATAAAATTTTCACAATGAGAATAGTATGTTTTCGAAGTACCTTCTCATTTCGATCAAGAATTTTAACTGGTTTTTCCTCATAGGATAGATCAGGTTGTATGTTTAGCGGTTCATATTTTAGTACGTGATTCAGATCAGCTACGTACTTTATTAATGATGAGATATGAAAAATATTGTGAATTTTCACTAGTTCTGGAGGTAATGCAAGCTCATATGCTGACTTCCCAATCTGGCGGATGATTTCAAAGGGACCAATGTATTTTGGTTTAAACTGCCCTTGATACTAAACTGATAGATGCCCTTCCTTGAAGATACCTTCAGAAATACATAGTCCCCAAGCTCAAAGCAAATATCTCATCTTCTTGAGTCAGCATAGGCTTTTTGTCGACTCTGGGCTATTAAAAGTCGTTCTCGAATTATTTTGATCTTTTGCAAAATGACTTTAATGATCTCGGGTCCTAGCATTCTTCTTTCTCCAACTTCATCCCAATGCAAAGGTGATCGACATTTTCTGTCATATAAAGCCTCATATGGAGCCATTCTAGCATGGTAGCTATTATTATATAAAAATTGTACTAGAGGTAGATATTTTTCTTAATTTTCTCCAAAGTCTACGGCACATACTCTCAGCATATCCTCAAGGGTTTGAATCATTCTTTCTGATTGTCCATCCGTTTCTGGGTAATATACTGTACTGAAATTAAGTTTCGTTCCCATGGCTTTTTGAAGACTAGCCCACAGTTTTGAGAAAAATGTGGGTATCTATCTGATATAATAGATGTAGGTACCCCATAAAGTCGCACTATTTCATCAATATATAATTTAGCCAAATATTTTCAAGAGGATGAGTCATTTTGATAGGTAGAAAGTGGGCAGACTTTGTTAACCGGTCTACGATTACCCATATATCATCGAATCCTTTAGATTTTGGTAATCCATAAACAAAATCCATAGTGATATGCTCCCATTTTCAAGTAGGAATCTCTAGAGATTGAAGCAATTCTCCTTATTTTTGATATTCTATTTTAATTCTTTGGCAAACCGAGGCTCTGTTTGGTAATAAAAAAAAAAGAAGATTTAGTTGAAATTTTTAGCCATTTTTGAAAAATGTGAATGATGTGAAATAAAGTAAGTTGGTTATATTAAAAATTGTGTAGGATATGAAATAAAGTTGATTGATTTATTGAGAATTATGTTGGATGTGAAGTAAAGTGATTGTTTAATGTTGGAATTTGTGTGAGATGAGATATAAAATAATTTTTAAATATTTTTTTAAAATAAATTTAAGATTTTGGCCGTGAGTAATTTTAGCCATGATTTTTAGCCCATTTCCAAACAGGAAACGACGACTTACGAATTTAGCAATATCATTTCTCATTCCTGGCCACCAGAATTGCTCTCGTAAGTCATGATACATTTTAGTCTCTCCAGAGTTGATTGAATATCCTACACTATGTGCTTCACTAAGATTTTCTTTTTAAGCTCTCGGAAGTTAGGAACATAGATTCGATTTTAAAATCGAAGAATACCATCAGATCTTATCATAAATTCTAGATTACTTTCTTTAGATTTAGTTGTATACAAAGATGAGCTACCATTCTTTTATCATCACTTATTCGAGTTTCTAACTGTAGTTGCTCCATTTCTTTAATAAGCGCCTCCTGATTAGTAAGAGTATTATTTGCAAATTTCGACTGAGTGCATCCGCAACTACATTAGCTTTCCCTGGATGATATTGAATATCTACATAATTTTTCAATAACTCTAACCATCTTCATTGTCATAGATTTAGTTCCTTCTGAGTAAAAATATACTTTAGGCTTTTGTGATCGGTGAATATTTCACATTTCATTCCGTATAAATAATGCCTCCAAATTTTAAGTGCAAAGATAATCGTAGCCAGTTCCAAATCATGCGTAGGATAATTGATTTCGTGGTTCTTTAATTGTCTAGAAGCGTAAGTTATAACTTTTTCACCTTGCATCAGCACACACTCTAATCCCTTCCGAGAGGCATCACTATAAATGATAAAGTTTTCGGATATTGAAGGAATAGTTAAGATAGAAGCTGTAACAAGTCGTCTTTTTAATTCCTGAAAACTTTCATCACAGGCTTTTGATCACTCAAATCTTACAATCTTTTTAGTTAATTGAGTGAGTGGTAGGGCGATCTTCGAAAATCCTTCTACGAATCTTCGGTAATATCCGGCTAGACCAAGAAAACATCTTACTTCAGTTACAGTTGTAGGCTTTGGCCAATCAGTGATAGCCTCAATTTTGGATGGATCTACAACTATGCTAGATGAACTAATTATATGCCCTAGAAATGCCACTTGTTGTAATCAAAATTCACATTTACTGAACTTGGCATATAACTTCTTATCTCTCGGTGTCTTCAAAGCAATTTTTAGATGTTCTTCATGCTCTTCTTCGCTAGAGGAATATATAAGTTTGTCATCGATGAACACAATAATAAATTTATCCAGATAAGGCTGGAATATTTGGTTCATAAGATCCATGAACACTACAGGAGCGTTAGTTAACCCAAAAGGCATGACTACAACACTACTAGAGAAAACCTGTTTTACGGCGGTTAAAGACCGCCTTTAAAAATTAATATAACCGCTGCGTATTCAAACGCCGTAATAGCTAACAGGGCTTTGACGGCAGTTTGGACCGCCGTCGTAGTATACTATAGACGGCGGTTCTCTTTGTAGAACCGCCGTTTATAGTTATACTATAGAAGGTGGTTGTTTTAGAAAACTGCCGTCTATTATTTTTTTTTTAAATAAACATTTTTTTATCAAAAATTAATACGATACACAGCAGTAATATACATCCATTGATACACAGCAATTACATACATCCAGAAGCAGCAATTACATACATCCAGAAGCAGCAATTATATACATCCAGAAGTCATTTTAACTATTGAATTCATAAATAAAACAACAATATCGATCACATAAAACATAATTTCAATTAAATGAACCTTTAATATTACATTGCAAAACAAATGCAGATACAAATTAAAACAAGAAACAAAACCATAATATATAGCAACAGGTAATCTGAATTCATGAAACAAAACTGCTTCATAAGCTCCATGATATCATATGTACTTATAATGCTGAATAAAAAAGAGGTAAATGAAGTCACAAAACTGAAGGAAACTCTAAAACAATGATAACGTGAGGTATAGATTACAATTCACAGTGTATATAAAATTTTTTAAAAAGATATGATCCAATGAAAGAAAACCAATCTAAAGCATGAAAATGCACGAGCAAATGCCTCCCCTCTCCGCTTAGCATCATCTGTACCACCCTCACTTGCTACAGCCTACCCCACAATAAATAGCAATATCACAGGGACCCAATCGAGTTTATTAGAAAAAATAAGTCCATTAATTTTAAGTCGAGTCCAACCACAGGGACCCAATCGAATCAATACCACCACAAACTGCTCATGGAAAATCAGATCATTTCCACTTATAATAAAAAGTACCAGAGGACTATGGTATAGAAGTATGAGACTAGCTAACATATGGTTTATATGAACTTTTGTATATAAATAAAATCATATCTTCGTAGTTATTTTTTTAAGCTCCACGATGTACACCTGTAAATTAAATTAGTAATTAAAATTTTATAATTATCTCATAAATAATCAAAGAGATTATTTAAAATGTTATACCATCCCATAGTTTCCATTCATCCCATATATAAGCTGCCAATGGCTTACGAATATCATTGTCAAATTCGTCATTACTAAATTCGCTCTTATTTTCCAACAACTACAAAAATAAAATTAGTTAATAACATAAAGAATTAAAAATCAAAATAAATATTATAGACCACGTACAGTAAGAGGTATTTCTGATAAGCCCGCAAGTACAATGTGACGTATATACATGAGTATGTAATATCCACACTTAATATCATCATTTTGTATTAGACACTAATTAGGCACAAAATTGAGTATATTATAATATTATCATTAAAATTCACTCAATTGAAAAGTATAATCTAGTTACAATATCTTTACATTCTTTACTTTAACTGTAAACTTTTTCTTTTGAAGACGCGTCATACAAAAATTTATCATCGAACTGTCAAAATTCATAAAGTGTTTATGCACAGTAAAACAATAATCATTTATTAAAAATATAAATAGAAATATTTACTTACCGATCGATGATATATTTAAGTTGCTGTCGATAAGGCTGACGGACAGGATCCATCCAATATATGCATAATCTGTACGGATCCAATGCAGCTAATATCCAATGGTCCCTATTAAAAGATTAAATGTTATATCTAAATTTCAATATACTTGAAAAATTAAATTTTAATATTTTTAAAAAACTTATTGAAACTTACCCACTATCATAAGGAATAATAACCAATGAATTTGGTCTAGCTTCCATTATTCTATTTCCCAATGCTGTGGCGCATTGGTTCTTATCATTTATTAAACCTGCAATGCTTTGTGGATCTACAAAGCAATATTTACCTCTCAAATTGCTATCTGCTCTTATTTAATTAAGCACCTGTACGAATACAATAATATAAAATTAGAATTTCTTATTGAAAAATCTAAATGCATCTATCAAATGTGTATATATATACTTACCCGACGTAAGCACTTATCATCGACTCATCGATTTTTTCGAATGTGCCAAACTCCAAAATTTCTTTTTTATCAAATAATAATTGCTTGTCATACCCATAAACGTCGGCAGAAATAAGAATATACATCAACACCTCATCAGTCAATGCATGAATTGCATGTTCTAACATCTTATTTAAAAATGACATAAGAACATGGTCTTTTTCCTGTATGTAATATATATATATATATATATATATATATATATATTTAGAATTTTAAATTACAAATGTATGTAAAAGTATGATAATGATAATAAATAATATTATTTACCTGAATTTTTTTGCTTTGACTTGTTGGAAATTTTTCATCGTGGCGTGCTTCAGTAGATTTAGTTTTTAGTCGCTTTAAAAAAAATAAAAAAAATTAATAGTACAGAAAATTTTAAAACTATAACATTAATAAAACAAAATATTATACCTGATTATCTTGAGAAATAAGCCATGTGGGCCAAGGAATAACATATCCCAATGCTTCACCAATTGTTGTTTTATCATCAATTGGAAAAACGAGACTAGCAGACCCATCAATTACATGATCAATAATGACTGTACATGTCCCATCGCCCATCGATAATGTATGTACAACATGAGCAACTGGATTCACCACTCTCTCATGGGCGACCACATTATTAGGAGTAACACAAGCAATCAAGCACGCCATTCCCTATGATATAAATTTATTTAAAATATAACTAAAATCATAATATAACGACCATCCTATTTTATTTAGAAAATAACATATAAATAATACCTCAACTAATACAGGAGGTGAGCTTGGGTTGCCTCCCATAAAAGAACCTGATACGCTCGCCAGAGGACTTGCCTGGGTAGATCCATACCCTCTCATTACTATTTCCCTTAACCTACCCTCTCATTACTATTTTCCTTAACAATGTCATATCTTCCTCGAGGCGAGAGATATTGTTGTTGCTGCTTAATGTTCTCCTCTCTCAACTGCTGAATATCGGCAGCAGTGGTCGAACTAGACGATCTTCCTCTTCTATTCTCCTTAAAAAAAGAAGTTATTGTCTGAAATTTTCCCCCAACTCTAACTCTTCCAGGATGCTCTGGCTCTTCGTAAGCCAAAGCAAAAAGATCACTCCAACCTTCAGGATGAATCGTGCCTTGAGTAGCCTGTGTGGCCAACTCATCGTATACAAAAATAATAGAATTTTAAAAAAACATATTAAAATATTAAAATTTGTATGCGAGCAAAATTCAAATAACTTACAATCTTGGTCCCAAGCTCTTCAGAAGCTAGATTGATATAACGACCATCCTTTCTTTTATGTGCAGCTTTCCATAGATCTGACCTAGGGATAGGATCCTCAGTTCCAATTTCTTTTTGCTACAAAATATAAGATAATATAAATAATCATATTTCATGGTAAATAAAACCAAAAAATAAATATTAGTATATCGATCTACCATCTCCTGCTCCAAGTCTGCATAACCCTTCCTTGAGGTAGTGTGATGGTATTTCTGACTCTTTGCCTTTTCTACAGCTGTGCGACTTTTATTCTATATAAAATGTTAAAATCATAATGTAATTATTACTTTTAAATAATACACATGACTTTAAAAAAGAAAATTTACTTGAAATTCTTCAGAGATATGATAGTTGACAAATAAATTACAATCCTGTTGGGAGATGAAATTATAGTCTTCAGGAATAACATATCGAGCTTCTTCATCTTTCTCCTCGACAAATTTCTTGTACATAAAAGATTTCCACGTCCTCCACATCTTTCCCATATGGACAAATAACTTGTCATGCAGCTCATCCACTCCATCAAATGTATTCTGAAGAAATAAATAATAAAACTATTAACAACTTAAATACTTTTTCAAAAAAATAAAGAAAATACGTTACCGTTATTTGTTCTCATATTAACTGTTTATTTGATTCTGGGACTTCACGCCAGTTAATGCATGAGATAAGGGCTTTATGTCTAACTACGACTCCTAAATAACTCATCAACTGATCTGTGTTTCTCCCAGGTACTGGTAAGCCATTGGCTATCTCAATAGTTAATTTTTCAGTATTCTTTTTATTTGTTGTCAATTTCAACAATTGAGTCAAGCCTCTTTTTTTCTTCGAGCTTGTAGAGGATGATTGGTCCGCCATTAAGCTGCAATTATATTAGTAACATACGTTAATCAATGAGAAATTACAGAAAAAAATACGAATGTAACAAAAATTATCATAAGCTATTTTTTGCATTTCTAGTAATTCTTTTTTCGTTTCTTTCCAGATTTATTTACTAACTCAGTATCATCTTCACCTTCGATTACGTAGGTAGGAGCCTCATCAGAATTATCATACAATGTCATAGAACTCTTCATAACTAGTATCATTATCTTCATCTATCATAAATTTTGGCTTATGATTGAGGACGATTGACCACTGTGGATTAGCAAGATCTTCAACATAGAAAATTTGTTTAGCTTGGTTTGCGAGAATGAAACAATCATCTTTATGACCAATCCGATTAAAATTGACTAATGTAAAGCCCATCTCGTCAATTTTGCTCCCACCATTAGTATCTACCCATAAACATTTGAATAATGGAATACAAAAACCAATATAATCAAGTTCTCATATCTCTTCAATAATACCAAAGTAGCACAAATCACCCATATGAGGATTTTTATCTTTTGAACTTGATATTTGCATTGTTTGAGCAATTAAAGAAACCCCGCTATTCTGAACAACCCGTTTGTTGTCCTGTTCTTTAGTGAAAAAATCATATCCATTGATAATATATCCATCGTACTTCACCACACAGTGATTTGGTAAAAATGCTAAATACTTCAATGACTTATCGATGTCAGCACTTTCTGCTCCACATAACTCATCAGATATACGACAGCCAAGCCATTCAATGAACTCTTTGATGTGCTTATTCTGAATCCATATCTCATTTCGTGCATTTAAAGGATTTTCACTTCGTAATTGTTCTTTGTGCTCTTCAATATAAGAATCCACAACCACTGAATTACGCAAAACATACAAATGTGCCTGCCTTAACATGTTAATATCTACAACATGAGACTTCCCTGATGTAATGCCTTTTCCGTACCTCTCAACTGCAGTATGATCAATAGGAATTCCAATTGGGTTAATATTATGTAAGTATTCATTACAAAATTCTACAACCTCTTCAGCGACATAGTTCTCAATTATACAAGCTTCTGGCCTGTAACGTACGAACATATCCTTTGAGTATTTTCATATATCGCTCGAAAGGATACATCCACCGCAAAAAAAGGTCCACAGAGTTGTACCTCTCTTACTAAATGAACTGTTAAGTGTACCATAATATCAAAAAATGAAGGTGGAAAGAATATCTCCAACTCACAAATTGTTTCAATAATACAAACTTGAAGTGCATCTAACTTGAGAGGATCTACAGTTTTAGCACATAAAGAGTTGAAGAAGAAACATAACCTCGTTATTTGCACTCCGAAGTTTAGCATCCAAACTGCCTCTGATAGCAACAGGTAACAATTGTTGCATTAACACGTGACAATCATGCGATTTCAAATTAATTAATTTTAATTCTCTGAGATTTACGTGACTTTTCAGGTTTGAAGAATAATCATCTGGCACCTTTAACTCATACAAAATCTTACAGAATCGCTTCTTCTCCTCTTTCGTGAATGTATAACATGCATGTGGAAGATATGTTCGACTGCCATAGACCTTAGGAGCAAGCTGCTATCGAATCCCCATACTTATCATGTCTAATCATGCATTTATATTATCTTTACTTTTTCCAATGACATTTAATAGTGTACCAATAATACTTTCACAAATATTTTTTTTCTATGTGCATGACATCTAAATTGTGACGCACATGCAAATATTCTCAATATTCAAGGTCAAAAAATATTGATCTTCTTTTCCAATAATTTATTTTTGGAAGATCCTGATCTATGATGCTCAAAATTTGTACCAACTCTTTCCCATTGAGTGGGTGTGGAGCCTTGTCAAACTCAACATTACCATCGAAAGCTTTCTTTTTTTTGCGAAACACATGATCTCGAGGCAACCACTTTCTGTGACACATGTAACATAATTTTCTTCCATGTTTTAAATACTGTGCATTAGTCTTATCACCACAAATAACACATGCATAATAACTTTTAACACTACATCCTGCCAAATTTCCATAAGTTGGATAGTCATTCACAGTCCATATAAGTGCTGCCCTTAACGTAAATAGTTCATGCCGGTAAGCATCATATATCTGCACTCCTTCTTTCCATAACTTTTTAAGATCATCTATAAGTGGAGAAAGATAAACATCAATTTTATTTTCAGGTTGTTTCGGTCCAGATATCAATAAAGTCAACATGATAAATTTACATTTTATGCATAATTAGGAGGTAAATTGTAAATAACCAAGAAAACAGGCCAACATCTGTGCTGACTACTTTGAACACTGTGCGGATTAAACCCATCAGTGCACAACCCAAGTCTTAAATTCCTCGGATCTTCAGCAAAATTTGAAAATCTAATATCGAAAGATTTTCATTGTGATGAATCAGCAGTGTGTCGCATCATTCTATCAAATACACGTCCTTCACCATCAGCATGCCAAGTAAAATTTTTAGCATATTATTTATTTTGGAATAGTCTTACAAAGCGTGGTATCGGGGGCAAATACCACAAAACTTTTCCTGGAATTCCGACTTTTTCTTTAATACCATCTGCACACAGTTTCCACCTTGACATTCTGGACATTATTCTAATCCACTATACTCATTCCGATATAAAATACAATCATTAGGGCATGCATTGATCTTCTCGTAATGCATTCCTAACATACAAAGCGTTTTCTTTGCTTCGTAAGTTGAATTCGGAAGTTGATTGAGAGCTGGTAATATATCTTTTAAAAGAATAAGCAACTTTGTAAAACACTTGTTGCTTAAACCATTTGGTGCTTTTAAGTTAAACAAACGCATTAGTGCGGAAAGTTTAGTAAAACTCTTACAGTTAGGATATAATGGACTCTTAGCCTCTTGAAGCAACTCTTCAAACTGTTCTGGAGCTTCTGATAAATTATTTTCAATATCCCAAACTAGATCTTTCATTCTATCTTTCTCGACTGTATTTTCAATGTTAATACTAGCACATGTAGATGACGTACTTCTCCCAATATTATTCATTTCATTTGTTACAGATTCACCGTGCCAAATCCACCTTTCATAAGTCTCATCAAATCCATGGAAAAATAAATGATCTTTCATAATATTGGCTTCAAATAATTTCATATTTCTACATCTCAAACACGGACATCATATTCTGCCATTAACTAAGCATTCATTTTTCTGTGCAAAATCTATAAAGGAATTTACTCCATTATCATATTCAAATGATCGTCTATTCATTTTAATCTAAGATCGATCCATATATAACTACCTATACGATAAAGCATAATATAATTAATATAACTAATATGTGTTAATTAATTCAGCTTACATACAAAACAAATTCTACTTATACATCAGAATGAACATGTAAATAAACTGAAAAAAATGGAATAAGTATTATTTACCTTATGTGAAATTAAGAAGAAACGATAGTTGAAATTTCTGAATCCCAATATTTTGAAATTAACCTGAAAAAATAATAACAAAATTAAGAAAATAAGAAAGTAGATTTACCTTAAGAAATTAATTTTTTAATACAAATATTTTGGCCAAAAACAAAAATGAAGAAGAGAAAGAAAAAATGGTGGAAGAAGGTGAAGTTTGCTATGTCCAACTTCGGCGGGGGTGTAGGGCCGGAAATAAGGCTAGATCCAGGGTCGGCCGACGTCGACGAGTAGGTAGGGCCGCGAATGCGGCTAGATCTGGCGTCGGGTAGGGTGTAGGGCCGCAAATGCGGCTAGATCTAGCGTCGGGTAGGGTGTAGGGTCGCAATGAGGCTAGATCCAGTGTTGGTGAGGGTGTAGGCCGATGTCGGCATAGAACTAGGGTTTTTCCGTTTGAAACAAATGAGCAAAATGAAATCCAAAGAGCGTATATAAAACCTTTAGTCGGCGTCAGCGAAGGAGTAAGGCTGCGAATGCACCTAGATCCGGCGTCGGCGTGGAATGTCCGGCGTCGGCGAATGTGTGAGAGAATGACAGCTCAAAAAGTGGAAGATGGAAGAGGAGATCGACGCGCGCACCTTGATCCGGCTAGGTGAAGTCCACCGACGAAGAACTCCCTCGTGTCGCGAGGTGCGAAAAAAGCTCTCGATTAGGGTTCCGTTTGAAACAAATGAGTAAAATGAAGAGGAATTTGGTATATAAAACCTTTAGACGGCGGTTGGCACGGCCAACCGCCGTCTAAGGTCAGCCAACCGCCGTCTATATGTATCAATCTGGGCCGACCTGAGGTCGATCTCAAGTCGACCTGCCTCCGCGACCCTCAACAGAAACTTTGGGTCATCTGGGGGATTTTTTCAGGTCGACCTAAGGTCGACCCGTTAGTATACATTAGACGGCGGTTGGCTTTCACAACCGCCGTCTAAAGTATAGACGGCGGTTGGATTGCGCAACCGCCGTCTAATGTACTATCATTAGACGGCGGTGCTCAGGCCAACCGCCGTCTATAGATGTCGACCTGAGGTCGACCTGCCTCGGCGACCCTCAACAAAAACTTTGGTCATCTTGGGGGGATTTTTTCAGGTCGACTATAAACAACGGTTGATGAGTCAACCGCCCTCTAAAGTATTAACTTTAGACGGCGGTTGGTGGTGTGAACCGCCGTAAAAAATATATCTACAGCGGTTCACATTGTCAACCGCCGTATAATATTTTGTCGGAAAAATTTTGCAGCGGTTTTACATTTTAACCGCTGTTATAAATGTGTCGTAAAATGCATATATTGTACTAGTGCAAACTCATAATGACCATACCTTGTTCGAAAGGCAAATTTTGAAATATCTTGTGCTCGAATACGTAGTTGATGATAGCCAGATCGTAAGTCAATTTTTGAAAATACTTTAACATTCTTCAATTGATCAAAAAGATCGTCTATTCTAGGCAATTGATATTTGTTTTTGATAGTAATCTTATTCAGCTCCCGATAATCGATACATAATCTTAAAGAGCTATCTTTCTTTTTAGCAAATAATACAGGAGCATCCCAAGGATACACACTAGGTCGAATAAATCCTAAATTAAGTATCTCTTGTAATTGCCTTTTTCAGTTCTTCTAGCTCTTTAGGTGTCATTCGGTAGGGAGTCTTTGATATAGGTGCAGACCCTGGGATATTATCTATAGTAAATTCCACCTCTCTTTCCGACGGTAATCCAAAAAGTTCTTCTGGGAAAACATCAGCAAACTCTCTAACTCCTCTTATTTCATCAAGTCTGGTTTCACTCTTTGGTGTCGATTCGATATAGGCCAAATAAGCTTCACATCATTTCCTTAATAACTTTTGATATTTTGCAAAAGATATAATAGATAAGGCATCTTTTTTTTTCGAAGACTAATTCTCCTTTAGAGATAAGAAAACTTATCTTCTTGAGAGTACAATTAATCTCGGCATGCCAAGTTGATAACGTGTCCATTTCTAACAGTATGTCAAAGTCCTTTATGGCAAGAGCAATCAAATTTACAGGAAGGATATCCTTTGTTTTTGGATATCCTTCGCAGACCATCCTCAAATCTTTTTGTTTTCCTCGTGGATCGGCCACTAGATGACGTGCAAAAGCAGAAAGAGAAGTAAATGCGGCTTCATATTCCATGACGGATATGGAACCTTGCTTCAGATGAATGAAATCACGTAATTTCTTTTCTTTGATGGCAGGGGGAAAATACTGTTGGAAGAAGTTTTCACGAAATTTCTCCCAAGGAATAGGTTTAAGATTTTTAAATTCAGTATTAATTTGTGATTTCCACCACTTACGGCCTTCATCGGTCAGCATATATGAAGCAATGCCAGCCTTTTTATCATCAGGGCACTCAATAAAATCAAAAATTGTTTCCAATCGATCGATCCATTCCTCTGCAACCAGAGGATCTGGATGTCCCGCAAACTGGGGTGGCTTTTACTTTTGAAAATGCATATATAGTGCATCTCTAAAGATCATTGTATTATTCTCCTGATTTTCATTAGTTTGATTTTGTAATGAATCACCTTGAGATTCCATTTTTACCTGATAAGCAATATATGTAAGCACATAAGTAAAAATAACACTTTATTTAGGTAATACTATTACATAGCAGAGAAGTAGACTGCAAGATTCCTACAACTGGGTTTGGGTACACTAGGGTTTTGAAGATGAGGCAGGGCTTGGTTTAGAATTCTCTTCCAATTGGGTAAAAGAACTCTTGATGAGAGCTGACGTCTCCTTAGTTTCCTTACGGGGAGTTGGAGTTGAAAGAGTTAATTCGAGGTTCGTTGTCTTTAAGAAGCTGCTTGAAGGTTTGAAAATGATGAGCAACAATTGGTCTGAGTCCATTTGGGTTTTTCTTGGTTCTAGCTCCACTGAATCGTTTGGTGGCTCATAGTCGCGAAATATAGACCAATTGTCTCGGTAATAGGCTTCCATGGTGACCAAGGCATTGAGTAGATGATCCAGTCGAGGAATCTCAATCATTGAGGACTTGATTCTATCCCAATAAGAGGGTAAGGCTGTCAGTATACGTTGTTGGCCTCATCAAGAGTGATTTTACTTCCTCGGTAGTATCTAACCCATTCAAAAAGAAATCAGAGTTAGTCAAGGTTGGCCGTCATGGGAATGTTAGGGTCGAGTGACTGGGTCTTTCCTGAAATCAAAGGTATAAAGTCAATGAGTGAGGTGAAAGTTTTAAAGTTGGTCTAAGGTTACTTATAACCTAAGCTCTGATACCAACCTGTCACACCCTCATTTTCAAGGACAAATTATTCATAAAATTAGGGGCGACTTACATTTAGAATCACAGAACAGATTATAAGAAAAATATATCTTTATTAGTTTGAGAACAAAATTACACAAGTTCAGGTACTAGACAGGTCACCCAGAGTAACCTTAGGCTAGAATACAAGGAGATAATGTAAATATACTGGGAGATAAGGGAGGATATCAGTGGGTCTATACGGGATATAGGGAAACATCGTCCCTAGGGAAATTTGCAGTCTTTTTTTTGACGACAGATTATTTACCTGAAAAATAAGAGTTAGTCACACAGACCGAGTAAACGACCTCCACCTTACAATAGGTCAGGTGAAGTCATATAGCCAATTTATTAACAGACCAAGTTATCAGATTATCATGTAATTTATCATGTTTTATGCTATGCAAATATAATAATTTTTATATTAAAGAATGATTAGAATCAGCAGATATACGTCACTAGTGTGACAACGGTAGTAGCAGATACGTTACTATTGTGACATCAGAATAACAGAATACAAGTACGTTACTAGTGCAACAACGAAATAACAGAATATAGGTACGTCACCAGTGTGACATCAGAATAACAGGATGCAGGTACATCTCCCACACGACGCAACGCATCCAGAAGGTGGTTCGTCAACCACCGGGATCCCAGCGCATCATAATATCATATATCTCAGAATACCTGGGTCAAGTGTAACCCAGTATAATATCTTGGCATAAAGCCTAACAGAATATCGCCATAAAGCCATGCAGAATATGCAGAATATAGCTCACAGAATATAATTGATATTTTTTGTATATTAGCTATTTTTAATTTAGTAATCACAATGTCCTAGGTTCAGTGAAAATTGTTTACCTGAACGAGAGGCGGTAAAAGTTTGCTGGTGGATGACGTGTTCCCTGATTAAGTTCAATATGAATAATCACTATTGGACTTAAAAATTAAAATTATTGACTTAAGTTAGTTAGGTTAATTAGATCAGACAAGTCAACTTGAGTAAAACTGAGTCATTTCAGGTTAATGAGTCAAATGAGTCAAACAGGTCAAATCGGGTTAGCCGAGTTAACTTAGGTTAAATAGGTTAACTCGGGTCGAATGGGTTAACTCATTTTTTAACGAGTTGACACGGGTCATCTTGGGTCAAACGGGTTAACTTGGTTTTTATTGGGTCGACATAGATTTATTGGGTTTGCTAAGGATTAAATTGGTTGACATAAGTTAAACAAGTTTATCACTAGTTTAACTAATCAAATTGGGTCGACAAGAAAAATCGTCGAATGTACTTTAAACTTAGTGAGAACAGGATTCTTACCTCTGCTAGCAGAGTCTCGCCGCTGGAGGAGAGTCGTACCAAGATGGGCTAAAGACACAGAGGTGAATTGGAGGTTGTGGAGTTACCTGAGGGCTCTGAGGCCTATTTATAGAGAGATGTGAACTTATTAGTGCGGGACCGTTGGTAGTTGATGGTTGGGGATGTGAATTTAATAGTGCGGAACTGTTGGTGGGTGAGAAGATAGGAGGAAGGCAGAGAAGGTAATAAATATATATATTATTACAACTGATCGCAGGGAATGCATATTTAATATAACAATTATTTTGGAGTACTCAGATGACAGATGCAAGATATAATTGTGAGTTGAAAAATAAGAAAGTGAAATTCTAGTTAGAATTAGTATATATTATTTTCAACTACACTACAAACTAAGTTTGATGAGTTTCTGTTTGGTGTGGAGTGTGAGAGAATGTCGGTATCTTTTTATGGAAATTTAGAATGAACTTCGAGGGGTCATCAAACCTAAACTGTTCCTCCAGGAGTTCAGCGCACATTAAGCACGCTTGCCTATTAGCCTAGGAGTTGTGAGATTTCAATGCTCGATCGCACCTCATAAGTTCGACTCTCATTCAATTGTAGCCTCAACTAGATGCTCATCGACATGAGTAAGACCTGGTTATATTCGGTCTCCAGTTATTCATCTCCAGTGAGACATCATCGACATGAGTAAGACCTGGTTATGTTCGGTCTCCAGTTATTCATCTCCAGTGAGACATTATCGAAGAAACCTCAAGAAATAGCAATATTTGATTTTTGTATTGCATTTGGTGTCATGTGATAGAATTTTACACATATGGTGCCTCAAATTTATATTAATTACTCATTTCTCATTAATTTTTTTACTAATATATATAAACATATATATATATATATATATATAATCAAAATTACCCAACTCTCATATTGAGAAATTGACTTATCTCTTTGTAGATTTGTTGGACTGTGAGGTAATTATCTTGAAATTGGAGATAGAGCATGTAATTAAAATAAAAATTATTGAATTAATTTATATGACATAATTGTTTGGGGCTTAATGATGTAGAAATAAGTGAGATTCTCACAGATTTATTGGCTAAAAAACAATTTAGAAAGCCAAAATGTATAATAAAATTTTGTTTCAGTTTAATTTATTTATTGGATAAGTTTTAACATGCTTAATTTATCTAGTAAATAAATTTTTTAAAAAAATTATGAAATATAAAATAATATTTATTTTTAAAATTAAAATTTAAAATATCAATAAAAATAATTTTAAAAATATTTAATGATTTTTTTGGGCTTAAACCAAATCAATAATGCTACAGTTGGTATAATAATATATTTAGCCAATTAGCTCAAGCAATTAAATTTTCACGTCAAATGACTCGAACATAAGAGGACAAAATTTTAAAATTTTATTTTCTAACGAGAAATCGGAGTATTCATTTAATCATTTATATCTGTAAAATAATTTAGTTTGGTGTTGACTGAACGTCCACATCAGTAGGTGTTGATGATTGGACAAAAACTTATAACATAAGTCGTGTGAGGGTAATTAACTTATCTAAATCATTAATATACACAATTTATATATCGTATCATCAAAAAATAAATTTGTGCGGTACACGATTTAGATAAATAAGACAGACGACTAATCGTCAAAAGAAGGAGCAAATTGGATATAAGTTTTGAGATCTTAGAATATTTGCAAGCTAATTCTTCGATTTTAAATTATATTATTTAAGTCTTTCAGGTCTTAGAATTTTTATAAGTTGATTCACAGATTTTAAATTATAATATTAGATTCATAGATTTTTTTTTTATAGGATAGATTCATAGATTGATAATTTATTATTATAAAGTTATTCTATTACCTGTAATATTATATTCAATTTAAGCTAAGAATATAAAATATTAATACGTAGAAGAACTAAACAGTTATAGGTCTATAACTTTAGGGACTCAAGTGATATAACTCAAATTTTTTGAATCAATATGCAAAAATTTTTGGGATAATTACATACAATATAATAAAATTTTACAAAATTATATATTTTATATGATATTTTTTTTAAAAAAATTGCTCATATATTTTCAAATATCTTATCCTATTATATTTTCACTAAGTCGAATTTTAAATAGATCATATGTATAATAATTCAAAAAACTAAAACTTTAGAGTTTAGGAATTATATTTAGGGTTTAGAGTGTAGGATTTAATTTTTAGTATTAAAATAATTTAAAACATAAAATTTAATATTTTTAATTTTAGGTAAAAATTTTAGAGTTTAGGATTTAGAGTATAATGAGGTTTTATTAAAAAAAAATCTAAAATCGGTAAGTTTTGATAAATGAGATGTAGTATACATAATAATCCCAAAATTTTAAGATCTCAAGGAACAAACTATTATGTTTCAAAATATATAAGTTAGCTTCATCAAATATATATGATATATACTATAGTATATTATATTATATATATATATATATATATATATATATATATATATTAGCATAAAGAATTCGGGGACCTGTATGTCATTTACCTACAAAAATGACATTTTTCATTGATTCTCGTAAAAATGACATTTTTCATTGGTTCTCATAAAAATGACATTTTTATGAGAATCAATGAATGCCAAATAATGAATATTGAAATTCTCAAAATAACTTCCTTTATTGACTTTTAAAGCATGTCGACTCCAGGCGTTGGCAGGCGTTGGTCCGGCTTCTGAGGTCGATACTTCGTTCATCGACTTCCTCCATCAATCCCCCTCCCGCCATCCTTCTTTCTCCTTCCTCTTCGGCCTCTTTCTTTGGCTCCTTTCCGATTTTTAGGGGTTCCGTCCTTCGAGGGTGTCAGCCTTTCCGGCAGCCCCCGATTTCGTTGACCCGACACCCGAGTTAGGGAAGTCGGGGTTGGATGTCGAACAGCTCAGTTCAGGAGAAACCGCCATTTCCACCTGCAGCTTCGCCCTCTTCGTAGATCATCGCTGTAGTTCTTCAAAAGAGGCTGCTTTCATGTGGTGAGATCAGGTTTTCTGGTTTTGGAGCAGTGTCTCTTGGCTGGTGTTTAAAATGCTTTCTTGTAGATTTGTGTTAATTTCATTTTTGTGTTATTTCATGTTTAGTGTTTTGAAGAGAAAATTGTTGCCATGTGCTAATACCTCATTCTTTTTTTTTTTGAAAATATGTCCTAGACCTTGCATTTCCCTCCCAACCAAACTCATCTAACGTAACAATGTGAGCTAAATAATCAGCTGTGTTGTTTACACTTCATTGTATATCTTCTTTGTTTTGATATAGAATTTTAGTAGTTTAAAGCTGCTTAAGTGAAATTTCAAGATGCTGGAAGAAAATGAACTTTCAAATTTGCTTTGAGATCTAAGCAGCTTAAATTCTTAAACATAAGCCAACCGGTTAGACTTAAGCAGCTTTAAGAGCCTTAAATCTCCTATTGGGTAGTTTAAGATCTTAGTGCCTAAGCGATGTCCAAATAGAGCCTTGAGTCACATGGTTGCTCCCCATCTCAACCATTTCATTAAGAGAAATGCTGCACATCCCCCATAAATAATCCCAAACATTGAAGCCAGCTAGATTTTCTATGTGAAACCATTGTCACATAGGCAAAATCAACTATTTTTGTTTATGTGGCCCCATTGCCACATAAGAATTTTAGTTGGATTCAAAGTTCGGGGCCATATATGGGGGCTACAAAGCTTTTATCTTTTTTTAATATGGCATGAATGCTATTTAGATTGAATTAGTATTGCAGAGCTTTTGTGCATCTAGAAATATGTCTACACATGTGGAGGTCACCTTGATGCTTCATTATGATGGTAAGTTACTATTGGAAGGTGATGTGCCTCGATACGAAGGTGGTCGAAGAAAGCCTATAAAAGTTCCTATTAAGAGTTCTTTGGATGAACTCAAGGGGATTGTATACAATGCTTTGAAGTACAATCCTGAAGAATTTCATTTGAACTTGGTGTGCAAATTCCCTAGTCGTGACGTCGTTGCAGTTAATGTTGAGGATGATAATGATTGCTTCATTATGCTCGAACATTGTGCTGGGGGACCAGTTAGCTTGTATGTTGAGAAGCAATCTGCAACTCGAACTGTAGTAACCTTTGCTCCAAGGGTTGGATATACCAATGTGGGGGATGATTCTATGCATAATAGAAACTTGCCTCAGATCAGGGTAAACAGGTGAATCAGAGGCTTTTAAACATCAAATTTTAATAAATATTCAGTTGACTGTAAATTTTGTATTGGCTGTTTACAATTTTTTTGGCTTGAACAAAAGGGTCAATGGTATTACTGGTGTAAGGAAACAAGGAAGAGATAGAAATTCAGAGTATCATAGATCGAGGCATCCAGAGGTCTCCTTCTTTATCTCCCTTGTCTTATATTTCATAATATTTTTCACAGGAAGAAACAATTGTTTTCTTTTTTTTGAATATAATTGCTTAGTTTGTTTTGCAGGCACCATTATTGGAAAGTAGATGTCACTTTAAGGAGGCTATAAAATGGCCCGTGAATGATGAGCGCCTAAAGAAGCATATTGATGATGCAGGTTTTGGTGAAGTTCGTAAATTGCAGTGGTTAAGATTGGACAGAGAGTTAATCACTGCATTAGTAGAGAGGTGGTGCACATCAACTAACACCTTTCACTTTGTACATGGAGAGATGACAGTAACTTTACAAGATGTGGCCATCATTCTTGGCCTACGAATTGATGGCCCAGCAATTGTCACTAAGAATATGGTTGGGCCTTGTTGCAGATGGGCAAAATGGTCTGACATGTGTGATGAACTCTTGGGAAAACATCCTGATCCGCAAGATGGTTGGAATATGGGACAAGCAAACTCATGTGTGCCACTAAACTGGTTGCGCACGAAGTTTGCACAGGTGGATCTTCGGGGATTATCCGATCAGGAGGTTATTTATCAAGTCAGGGCATATATTTTGCACTTCATTGGTGCCGCTCTTATGCCTGACACTTCAGGCAATGAGGTTCACTGCAAGTACCTACCCTTGCTTGAGCACTTTGATTTATGTGGTCAGCTATCTTGGGGAAGTGCCACACTTAGCTGCTTGTATCGAGAGCTTTATAGGGCAACAGATGCACGTAAGAAGAAAATTGCAGGTTGCTTGCACCTTTTACAGTTGTGGTCATGGGAGCATCACCATGTTGGCCGCCCCATGGAGGTACCAAAGCTCAATGGTTATCAAGACGCTCCCTTGGGCTGCAGGTCAAATTCACTTCCCCTTCTTGGCTTGTCCTAACATCATTGCTCTTAACTATTGTACGCATTTGCCTTTGTTGATTCTTTAATCTTTTGCATTGTTCTACAACAACAACAACATCCAAGCCTTAATCCCACTAGGTGGGGTCAGTTATCTTTTGCATTGTTCTGAAAGTAAAATAATTAGATTGGTCAATGTTTCTTATTTGAGCTTGACATCAGCAATGGTTTTTTTAGATATAATTATAAATTACTTTGTCAAGGATGTATGTAACATTTGTTGAATGCAGGAATGTAAGACACTAACTTAGGCTTGTGATGTTGGGGATCCCTTCTTTTGATGATGAGGAGGAAGTCAAGAAGGTCATCAATAAAAGCTTCCTAATGGAAGCCGTCATCGAAGAAAGCCTCGATGAAGTTTTAGCATTGAAACCTAGCCCTTGGGGTTTGATATGGTCTCGTTAATCGAAGTTTCAAGTTTAAAGTTCAAGCCGAAATTTGGAAACCTAAAACCAAAAAGTTCCACAAATGAGGCCTTTAGAGCTACTGTTTAGACTTTTGCTAAGAAGGAAACTCTGATGAAGTGATTATTGACAAGCATAGGGCTTAGCAAACTTTGTCTGAGGAAGTTTTCAAAAAAGCAATCTTAGAGGAGTGACACCAAACTTCGTGGAGTTCCTTTAACTCACTTGATTGAATATTCAATGAGAAGAAACTTCCTTAAGAAAATCGAACATGTGCTTAGTGAAGACTAAATAATCTCAAACAGTTACGAGGTGACTACATTGACATGTTAGATGGTTATGGAGCAAAGGCCATGAAGGCCATTAACCGAATTGTCAGGAGAGTGCTTGTACTTGATGGCAACATTCATGGCAATTTAGGAACTCCACTGGAAGTAGTTGTTGTTATCTTTTTGCTTATAAAAGGGGATGAGAAGAAATGAACAACAGTGGAGTGGTTGACGCTAACACTAAGTTGAGAGACTACCAGAGTTAAATCAGAGAGAACCAAAGAGATTCCGGTTGAGAGGTTAAGTCCAGTGGTGAAGATCTAAAGTAGGGGTGAAATGGATTAAGTTCAATGGCAATACCATAAAGTTGTTTCCTCTTGATGATATGATAGAATGAAGCGACAATAGAGTGGTTAATGCTGCTATTAAGGAGAGACTTTGCTGGAGTGAAATCAGATATCAAGGAAAGCCTAGCCAAGAGGTTAAGTCCAATGTTGGAGATCTAAAGTAGGGGTATTCCAGTCTTTCAGGTGTTGTCGTCATCATCCTCATCATCAAAGAAGAAGTGAGATCTCTGTTTTCACCTAAATAGATTTAGGTGACTATAACTCTAGTCATCATAGATTTAGGGTTCCTCGGTTTCTCACATTAAATCCTAGAACAAGAAGATGTAGCAATCGTGGGTGCCTAGGTTTGCCACGTTAAGTTTTGTAGATGTCTATCTTCTATTGAGTACAAGATCCTAGAAAAGTGTTTCCATAGTTGCTCTGCCAAAGTTGTCTTAAATGAAAATCTTGAGGTTTTTTACAATGGTGGTTTTTCTTCGTTGAATGAGGTTCTCTTTGTCAGAGTTTTGTGCTTCTTTCGACAACAACATATAATAGGTCGGGATAGACTAGAAGATGCACCGTTAAATTAGGGGGTCAAAAGTTTGGGAAAAAAATAGAAAGAATGATTGGTAGGTTAAAAGCAGTTTTATCGGTAATTATGCAGAAATTTTATTATTTACTAATCATAAATGATTGGTGGAATGCAACACCTATTGCTAACTTGAAATAGTTAGAATAATATTGTCGAAGTTACTAATGATGATTAAACATTCTTTTTAACATGTAGGTGGAATGCATGGATGGGTCGTGAAGCCCCCATGGGTTGGTTGCAGTTCTATCGTAACGAGTTTGACACTCAACAAAGGAGCCAGGTGATCTAAGAGGGCTTTAAGTAATATTAAAAAAGATATTTATGGAAAACAAGTTTATGTTTCGAGCTTATTGTTAAAGCGCCTTTTGTAGATGGAATGGCAACCATACACTGAGGAGATTCTTCGGTGTTTACCGAAGATATGCAGCGATGGAAAAAGTATTTGGATGGCACGTGTGCCTCTCATTTGCTTTGGCCTTGTAGAGTGGCACGTGCCAGACCGAGTGTTTCGACAATTTGGGATTCAACATGTTACCGCTGAACCACTTCAAGAAAACAAGCGTGTTGATGGGCGTGGTTTATCTCATGTTGATTGGACTTTGCATCATGCTATCTACATAATGGCATGGAATGATCGACATGAAAAAGTTGTCAAAGCAATGGAATTAGAAATGGATGAAGAGACAGCAATGGCGCAATACATTATGTGGTATAGAAGCCAGTCATCACCTTACATTCTGCAGCCTCCAAATAAGTCACCAACAACATACTATCCTCGAGGACATATTGAGCGAGAGTTGGTAAGTAGTCACCATCATTGATAGTGTTATCAAACTTTTTGAGCAAATTTTGGAGTACTGTGCTGTATGCTGGTTTAAATTTTGTCCATGTAAGTTTTATTGGTGATTTAAAACTAAGTTATATTGGCCTACCTTCTTTATTAGCAACGTTCTCTTTTTCTAGATGTTACATCTTCTTTATTGTGTTGTACATGAATGAACATCGTTTAAAGATTTGTTCAAAATATAAAGGTAAATGACATCTGGATCCCTGAGGTTAATGTCACTTGCAAATAGGACCAACATCTGAATTATCTGAAATTAAAACACAAGCAGATTATGTTAATTTTAGGATAGTCCCTCAGATCATTTTCAATTGGTTTCAAGTGAATAGAGGTTTTTTCCCCTACAAGTGGGATCTTTTGTCTGATGTCTAATTTATTTTTTGATTTAATATAAACCTTATCCTCTTAGATGGAAAGTTGATTGGGATTAGGGGGCAGCAAGGATCCAATTGCAGCTTATTCAAATATTGGGGGTTTATCTACAGTAGGATCCCAACTTCAAGGACCTGGATATTATTTATCCTAAGTATTATTTTAATATTCTTCATAACATATTCACTTCTTGCATTATTTGGTTCACTCTTGATACATCCATTAGCATAAGTTTGTTTCTGTCTTTCCATGGTAGATCAAGGGGCATCGGCAGATCAGGGCACTATTAGCACCGCTTAAAGGAGAGAGCACACAATCTGATTGGTTATCTGCCCAAGCACAGGTACTTGAGCTCCAAGACAAGCTAATGACAAGGCTGCAAATTGATGACTTCAATCTTGAGGAGCGTGCTGGAAAATTCCCAACAAGACATGGTGATTCAATTGCCAACCTTTACAACCACAACTATTTCTTTTAAGGGTGTCAAGATTGGGCCCGAGCTAAAATTTTCAGTTCGGGTGATTTATTAAATTTTTTTCATGGCACATTTCATGACCTGCTTATGAACAATTGTCTGGTCTCAGTTTGAGTGGGTTTGAAATGAGATAAACTCAATGTGAAACGAGTCAATGCAAGCTTGACCCAACGCTTAGATGGTCTAGGTTCACCAATTTGAACCCTATGTGGCCTGTTTCTTGTGAACCCATTCATGAGTGCGAATCTGATTTGAGAATTCTACATATACCTTCAAAATATATCTATCACTTTATTAGTAATCTGAGTAGTTATTGAGTTTCTTGGTCAATCTTAAGCCTTAAGGCCCTTAACCACCCCAATAATTGTCAATTCAGTAATTCAACCTGGCCCAAGCTGGTTCCCGAAGCTTAATCGTGTTGACTTGAATCTGAAAATTTTGGATCGATCCTATTTAGCCTTTTTTAATGTGATGGATCTACACATTTTATAAATGGACTGTGCTGAGTTGAATTGATAGGATCCCAACCAGGGTTAGTTGCCAACTCAATTACTTTGGTCACCATTCTCAAACTAAATCAGTTTGTGTTCGCTTTCAATCTTACCCAGTTCAAACTGGAAAATGACTCTTGACTCGTTTTGACACTGCAACCTGATATTTGTTTACCTGAATGCATTTTCGCAGCTCCGTCTGAACAAATTTGTGAAACTGAATTGACAACACATCAAGGATCCGCTGCACCACTGCAATTCGCCAGCCGACATAGACGAAGGAGATCTCTGAGCCAGGCATTTGCAATTCAACATGTGACACCAACTTTAAATACTGCACCTGATCCTGGTTTGGAGCGGCCTCCCCGTCGAAGAAAGGAGTGATAGATTGTATTTCTTAAAATTGTTTTGTAACTTGTATGTAATCGAACTCAATGTAATTTACTTGCTGCTATCTTCCTTAATAGCCTTATTTCAGCTTTTGTGGCTCTCCTTCTTCAGACTTCAGTAATATTATTGGCTTGCAATTATCAAACTTAATGCAATCTTAATCACCCTTATCATCTTTAATACCTTATTTCAGCTGTTGGGATCAGTTATTCTAGTCTTTCTATTTTCAGGCGTAAAACATATTCTTGAAGATTTGTCCGTACATGTGTCAAGAATTCAAACTAAATTATCATTTCTGCTGTCGTCTTTAGTGTATCATAGTTTGAATATATATTTTAATCAAGTTTGCTTTTATTGGTGTCATTGCAGTGACAAAATTGCTTATTTGGATCTTCCTCCTCCAAATTACATCGACACCATCAAATTCTCTAAATAGCAAGCTTCAGATTATGTAGTGCTCTCATGGATATCCAAGATTTTGTGACCTTCTATTTCCTTCACGGTTACATTTCAAGAAGCTGTGAATTCTTTGTGGAACTTTCTCAGATCCACATGCTTCCAAGGGATAATGTGTCTCACTTGCACCCTCTGTCTTCTCAGAGCACCTTGAGGGGGGACTAATTACCACAACCATTCACTACAAATCCCTCTATTTGGCAAAAGCAAAGTGATGAAGTCTTAGTAGCAACATTCATCCTTGGCCTTCATCCTTCTCTACTGTCATTCCAATCTTAGTTGATGGCTAGCAATGCAATTCATGGCTGCCATTGCACTATCTTGTGTACTATGGGTTATAGAGCTTCCTAGTGTTTCATAGCTTCTGATGGCTCCCTGAAACATCCATTTTTATCGATTAACTCGTACCAAATATATTCAAAATCTCACCGCACGCAAAACTTTATTATTTATATTTACCTATATACTGCAATCATAATGAATGTGTCATATCAGACTGTATTTTCTTTCCTTCATTTGAGTCCCCTATTAAGTGATCACCTTCACTTTCATTGTCAATACAATCCTCTACCAAATCGATTATCTGTTTCAAGGAGTCATCAACTTTTTGTAACTCTACATCATTATTAACTTGCACCACACCGGTTAATATGTTGTGCAGCGCACAACATGCACAAATCCTTTTTCCCATGTTGTCGCTATGTAGAGTGGTCATGGTAGCCGTATAGTTTCGGCTTGAGAAGGATAATTTCTTTGCTCCTTGTGCATGCTATAAGCATAGTAATCATTGTTAGATCATTGCTGGGAGAAGTTTAATAATCCGCTCATTTCTCACCTTGACTCTTCTACTCCTTGTGCATCTTTTAGAGCACCTAACTCGTCTGACTCTTGCTATTACCATTTCTCAGGGGGATTGTGATCAACTATTATAGACATCTATTCATGCCCATTGTATTGTTTTCACATTAGTATATGTACCCACTACTCATTTTGTTATAACTTAGATTTCAGACTCTAATACTTTTGCTCGCATATTTAGTTACAATTTACAAATCTCTGTTTTGTACTCTTGACCAATCCCCATTGCTGACTATCACTATTGCCAATGGTTGCTTGTCACCTGTGAGTGGCAAAGGGACCATCAGCATTTCACCATCTCTGGGGCTACTCGATTGTCTTTATGTATAAACTTAGTACTCATAATTTCTCGATCTCATTTTTCTCTTCTTTATGCATGTTTCAAGATCTCAAGACATCGAAGGTGATTGTTAAGTGTTGATTCTAGCACCACTTGCCTGGATCTGATCATATTGCTCTAAAATCTACATTCTACGATTGCCTTCTCGAACATAATGGACTCGCTTAGCCGAATTACTTTTCTTCAACAAGTGATTGTCTTGCTTCATGCAGTTCCAAGAGTTGTTAATCTCATCCTATCTCTACTGTGATCCCTTAGCTACTTTCTTTGACTATAGCAATTCTTACTGACATTTGTTGGCTCTCTCGCTACCTCTAGCCACATGCTCATTATAGGTGACAATAATGGCCAACAGACATTATCATGGGGAAACATTGATGGCTAATGGACAGTCCTAGCTATTGCACCAATCTCTAGCATCTGGTTGAGCACAACATAAAGGCATTCCCAGGCCTCATTTTTTGGCTATAAATATGCGACAAAACAGATCAAATCAGGTTCCAAACGAGAACGACTTCTCATGCATAGCTTCAGCTCTCATGGCTACTCTCAAGCAACTCTAAAGTTCCATAGTAGCTCAAAGTCACGAGGTTTGGTTTATTCTTGCACTTTTTCGATTTGGGTTTCTTTTTTTTTTTTTTTGCTTTTTTTTAATTGAAGTTTCTCTTTATTTCCTCTTCATTTTAAGTGGCTTTCCATGCAAAAATCCATTTTTCTTTTTTCCTTTTCTTTTACTGTTTCTCCTCTATAGCTACATTTTCGTACGGTGTCGTTTGCCCCTTGGAGTCGGTTTGTCTTTCCTAGGTTGAAGTCGGTTTGTCGATGACAAATCTAAGCCCTCCATCCGCCGTATAATTTCGCGTTGAGAAGGATAATTGAGGACATTGTACTTTTGCTATCCATTATTATTATTATCATTATTTTGTTGATGAATTTACTTGTGTTAAATAGTTGTACAAGATGATATGTTTCTCTAAGATATTGTCTATGTTGAAGCATTTTTTATTAATAAATCATTTTTTGTACTGACAATGAACTTGGATATAATCCAATTTAGATATTTTTATTACATGAAATGTATCATTCATTAAAATTTGCATGTCTATACCTTGCAGCAAAATGGAGATATCATCACTTGTGCTCATACTATGATATTTCAGATGAATCTCATATATTCTCTATTTTGAAAGCTTGTTTTCTGTATCAAAAAAATGATATCTTCTATTGGTAATAATTATTCTCCTTATCAACTTTTGTTTTCAAATAAGCTCTTATTTTCAATTGTAAGTGGGATTTTTGGTTGTTCTTGTTTTGTGTACACATTTCGTCTTGGCATTAATAAGCTGCCACCATGCTCCTTTGGGTGTCTTTTTTGGTTGCTTTCATACTTAAAAAGTGTTATAAATATTCATGATCTTCTCATTAGTATGTTGTATCTTTTCATGAATTTGATCTTTTTCGAGTATGTACCATATTTTCCTCCTACCACTGCTACTACTTCTATACCCATTTCTTTACCTTACTAGGTTCTTTTTCATCATTAAATCAGGTTTGCACCAAATAAAGATAGCCAAATATTGTAAATATAATATTATCTTTAACAACTTTATTGAACCTTTGTGTGTTTGTTTAGCCAGTTATTGTCTATTTATTTGTAAGGCGTTAACACCTAGATTCAGCATTGAATCTCAGCCCTAAACGTGTCATTTGAATGCTCACTTTACTTATCATCGTTCGCGATATTTAACTGATCAAGTCACTTTTACAGATCTCTAACCTCGCACATGATGTAATGGGGCATTAGCATCCCTAATAACATCGGGTACGATGCTTAAATAACATCCCCCATAACATTGGATACGGTACTTCCCAGGCTCTCACTGCCGTTTTTAGAGCGTCATGTCAGCATAACTTCTTCCCAATAAAAGTTCCCACGAATCGCAAAGATCAAGAGCCGCATGCTTCAGCCACTACGAATTCCCATGAGTCGTAAAGACCAAGAAGCCGCGTGCTCCACCAACTCCTAGCTATTTCTCTGGAGACTGACAGTGGTGGGACCGCCGGTATGGGCTCAACAAATATATTCCGCATCCCCTTCCGAAAAAACTGCTAAACTCCACTACAATCGACCTATAAATACCTCTGGGTGAGACACAACAGGGTGGAGGAAAGGAAATACATGTAACAGTAAAGCTAGAGAGATCTCCCTGAGAAACCTCGGGGACGACGTTTGTAATCCATCTTGTACTGGTCTTCTGATTAAACCCCTTTGTTTTTAGTGAAATCTCGCTCACTGACGCCCCGGTGGACGTAGGCGAATTTCTCCATGAACTACGTTAAATTCTTGTGTGTTTTTCTAGATGATTTCTATTTCTCTGACAGATTCTAGACTAGAAATATTGCGTGCTGCTAATTCTCAGGACTCTCATCTTCTCTGCTGTCAACATTTTGGTGCTTTCATTGAGACCCAGAGAATGATAGCCAAAATACGCAGAACCAACTCCGTAGCTCAGAACGCCCAGACCGCTAGTGAACCTTCTGTGATGGCTCCTGAAGACGGGAGTTCATCCTCCATCTCCAGATGCCGCACTGGGCCAACCTCATCTCGGGGTACCCGTGTGGCAGAGCTGCATGAAATGCTGGCATACCTCACCAATCTTGTCACCGAACTCGCCACTCAACAAGTTGCGGCCCTTCGACAGGACCGTGCAGCAAACACTACTGTCGATCTTGCCCTTCCTCCGATCGCGACGACCCCTCTTTCCTTGTCAACATTTCATACTCCTCCCCTGCCGATTGTGGCGGAACCCGTCCTCATTCCGCCAACGCGGCGGTCCCAGTCCACAATCTCCTGCCGGCTGTGGCGGCGCTACCACCACTACATTAGGAGCAAAGGGGAGTCCCCGTCCTCCTAGGCGCTCCCTCTGCTTGGTTTTCAAGCTCCTCCCATTCTCCTAGGCAAGATTTTCTCCACCAGGAGGCCAGATGCAACCTTCCACCTCCTCCTTGCTCACCTCATCTTCAACCTGCCCTTTCCTCCCCAGCTTTTCCCCCATTCCTAGCTGGGGGAAACCCCTTTCTCCCTGGCACTCAGGCCCTTCAATGTGGGCCTGAGGCCTTTTTCAAACTTCTTGATAGTAATGCCCTCTTCTGCGATGCCATTCGTCGAGCGTTAGCTCCATAAGACTTCAGGCCCCCTCGTCTTGAAGTTTATAAAGGCACCACAGATCCTCGCGAGCACTTCCAAGGGTTTGAGGCAGCCCTTCATTATCGCCGACTAGATGAGGCGACGAGATGCCACCTCCTTGCTACCACGCTGAATGGAGCCGCTTTCAGCTGGTTCATAAAGTTGCCTAGAGGCTGCATCAGCTCCTATGAACACATGAAGTGGGACCTAATCGACCGCTTTATGGGGCGAACCCGCATGGTTGTCTCCGATATGGTGCTGGCCAACGTCAAGGAGAGAAGGAGAGCCTGCGAGACTATACCAACTGATTCTTTGCTGCTGTGGCAGAAGCAGAAGACGTCGATCCCGTCGTCGCCATTCATAATTATCGCAGGGAGCTGAAGAACTGAGATTTGTACAAGTCTCTTCAGCTAGTAAAGCCCAGAAGCTATCCTGAGCTAGTCGCTAGGGCTAGCCAGTTCATACTCTTAGAAGACGCAGAAAATGTCCCCCCTGATGCTTCTAAGCAGAGAGCTGAAGGAAATGGGAAAAGAAAACATTGAGACAATGAACCGGTGGGCCCAAATGATCGGAAAGATCGTGAGCAAGGCATCAAGGACAAGAAACTTCACCAAATCTATTAGCAGAAACATTTCTTTTCACGGCCGCTCAAGGAAGTTTATGCGGCAGCTGTCAAGCAGGAATAGGTTCGCCCATCCGCACCCAAGCTGGCGCCGCCAACAGGTGCAGACCCAGACAGCTACTGCGACCTGCACGAGAATTATGGGCACAAGCTCTATAAATGCCGCCTCCTTAAGGCCCTCCTTGACAAATTAGCCGACTAGGGCAAGCTAGAAGAATTCCTACTTATGACTCGTGGCCCTGAACCTTGCCGGAAGGTCGGATAACATCGCTCACAACGGTAGCGACGAAACCTCGCTCATGGTGTTTCCTCAGGCCTTAAATTTTCTCCGAAACATCGATCACGATGTTTATCCCACATGCATAGGCTAGAGTTATCACATTGTTCCAAAGCTTGAGCTGAATTGAGAAGGTCCATATATCGTCTGCGAAGTTGTTGGACTTAGTACTATCTGATGGATCCTAAGGGCACTCAAAAGGACATCTTTTTGGTGCTAATCTGAAAAAATCCTACTTAATAAAGTTTTGGAGTTCTTGATTTATAGTTTTCTGGAATTCATAATATATGATTTTCTGGAATTCGTATTCTGCTGGAGTTCACGTTCTGACTCCTGGAATCCTTATTTTATGGTCTTCTAGACTTTATACTATTGATTTCTGGAATTCTCATACTGCTTATGGTCCTTTGGAGCTTATACAAGGCCTGCTGGAACTCTTATTCCATTGTTCGGATTTCTGAAAATCGTATTTTATGATCCCCTACATCTCTTTATTATGGAATTTCTACACTGGGATTCATACTTTCTATCGACAATGGGCTTCATGTTCACATGATTCATATACTTATGGCATTCATATTCTAATGTGGAATTCATATAATTATGGCATTCATATTCTAATATGGAATTCATATACTTATGGCATTTTGGAATTCATATTCTGTTTATAGTATTCTGGAATTTATATTCTCATGGCAATCTAAAATTCATATTTTACTTGTGGCTTTCTGGAATTCATATTCTATTGATTCTCTGAGATTCATATTGATACTTATGATCTTTTGGAACTCATTATAAAACTGGGCTTCTGGATTTCAACTACTATGCAAAGCTTCGAAATCCCTATGCATCATTGCAAGGGTTAACATCGTGAGCGATGACTATTCTGTGAATGATGTTTCTCCCTTGCATTGATAAACATCATAAGCAATATCTTTTCTGCTAACGATGTTTCATTCCGGCATTATTCCTCAACATGTAAATAATGCTCAGTTACTACAAGATTGATGTTATCATTATTCCTTATGCTTAACATCAGACACAATACTCAAATAATTCATGACCGATGTTATTCTTATTCTAGCATTTTTAATGACAGTGGTCCCCGAGCCTAATTAAGCCTGCAAGGTAGGTGAGATCTCCTAACACATACAATTGGACTCCCACCAATACTCCGGAAGGTCAGGGGAGCCTGGAAAAGCCAGCTCGTAACCTTTGGGCAGTCCTTGTCATTTTATTTCGATGCAGGTCTCCCCTAAGCAGAGTGCCCTTACCCCCGCTAAGATTTGCTGCTCTATTGGAGCCCATGTCCATAGTACAAACATCTCTTTACGATGTTTCAGACTATCAAGTCCTATGACATCGGGGAAGTTCACTTCAAGAACTACTCCTACGCAAGATCACTACTAGTAATATTTCTTTCCTGTGCAGGTGTTGGCTGAACTTATTCTAAATCTAATTACTGAAAGGACACATTTTGAGCTCATTTATCAAAAAAATAGCAATTATGGCTATTATAATTAAGCTGATCAGCTGGATTGAGCTCAGCGTGTTTCTTCTGGAATCTATTCTAGTGCAGGCGAGGTCAATTATGAATTGCTCCACTTGTCAGCTATCGTATACGAGGTCATGATACTGCAGGATCGCTACATCTACAATAAGCATCATCGTCCTCGATGTTTTAACATCGCGGGTCCGATGTTATTCTAATACTATCATCGTCGTATGCAAATAGCATGAATGGATGATTGACAATTATACTTCTATTCGATTTACGTGCTTGAAGTTCATCCTTTGAAATTCAACAACTAGATGGAGTTATTATCAGAATTGTTACATCTTACAATCTGATGGATGCTCAGAAGGATCATACACAGTTAACACACAATTTATAGTAAAACGAATAGGTATGAACAAGTTTCATTTATGAATTCCTGTTTACATATAATATTACACAAGCATTTAGGAAGGGGGAGTACCTTTGACATTATCCAACAGATCAAACATCTGCTGAATAACCTCATCAGTAAACGCCAACCCTTCTTCCTTATATTTAGGATCAACGACCAAGCAGGGAATGGGGTTTACCTCAGAGAGGTCGCCTGCGGTTATTTTGCCCTCTTTGATCAGAGCAGAGGCCAGTTCTTCTTAGGCCCTCTTGATCCATCTAACCTATTTTTTCTGCACTCTTAAGTTTGTAGGAATCCACCGCCTTTGCTGATTTGGTTGCGATGGTGGCGTCCTGCTCCACAAGAATCTTCTTCAGCCTATCTTCAATGGTGAAAGTATTAATCCTTGAAAATCTCAGCTCAGAAGAGGACAGTTGGTGCTTTAGACATCAGAATTGACGGTCGGCTATCTATTCAAAAGTTGCTTACATCTTTATCGATACTTGCTTGGTCCCTGTTTCCTTCAGGAAATCGAAATGGGCATATTGCAAATTCTTCAGGGCGATGCCTTGAAGTTTTCATTTTTTGCTGCCTCGAGCAACGTGCTCATCCACGAGATCATTGATACATGACTAGGCCCACATAAATGTTTGCGCCCATTTATGTGGGGGGCTGATGTTAACACATGGATTCAGCGTTAAATCTCAGCCCTACACATGGCATTTTAAGGCTCACTTTAGTTGTCATCGTTCGCGATATTTAATTGATCAAGTCTCTTTTGCAGATCTCTAACCTCGCACATGATATAGTGGGGCATCAACATTCTCAGTAACATCGGGCATGATGCTTAAACAACATCCCTCATAATATCGGATACGATACTTCCCAGGCTCCGACTGTCGCAATCAGAGCGCCACGTCAGCATAGCTTCTTCCCAATAAAGGTTCCCATAGGTCGTGAAGATCAAGAAGTCGCATGCTCCAGCGACTACGGATTCCCATGAGTCGCGAAGACCAAGAAGCCGCGTGCTCCACCCACTCTTGGCTGTTTCTCTAGAGGCCGAAAGTGGTGGGACCACCGATATGAGCTCAACAGAAATATTCAGCATCCCTTTCCCAAAAAACCGCTGAACTCCACTACAACTGATGTATAAATACCTCTGGGTGAGTGCACCAGGAAGGAGGAGAGGAAATACATGTAACAGTAAAGCTAGAGAGATCTTGAGAAACCTCAAGGACGACGTTTGTAATCCATCCTGTACTGGTCTTCTGACCAAACCCCTTTGTTTTTAGTAAAATCTCCCTCATTAACGCCCCGGTGAACATAGGAGAATTCCTCCCTAAACCACCTTAAATCCCTGTGTGTTTTTCTGGATGATTTCTATTTCTCTGACACAGATTCTGGGCTAGAAACGTTGCGTGCCGCTAATTCTCAAAACTCTCATCTTCTCTCCGTCAATATAAGGTTTAATTTAATAAGGTTGAAATTAAATTTGGATAGAGATATTTTTTTATTGAATGTTATAAATGATGTGAAATAAAGTTAGTTATTATGTTGAGATATGTGAGGGATGTGATATAAAGTTAGTTATTATGTTGGGATATGTGAGGGATGTGATATAAGTTAGTTATTATTTTAGTAATGTGGGTAGGATGTGAAATAAAGTTAATTTTTAATATTAAATTTTATGTGTGATGTGATATGCCAAGTTAAAATTAAACTAGGTTAATTTTTAACTTTAAAACAAACAGGACCTAAAGTTAACTTTTGGTTAAGATATGTTTGATTTGAAATTTGAAAAATATTTGAAATAAAATTAGTTTTATTTGAGATGTATATGGGATGTTAAATAAATTTTTTATTTTATAATCTATGTAGGATGTTAAATAAAGTTAATTTTAATATTTAAATTTGTATAAGATTTGAATAATTGTTAGTATAATGTTAAAATTTATGTATTATGTGATCATATGATTAATTTTAAATTAAGTTAAAGTCCATCACAAACAAAATGGTCATAAAAGATGTATATCATTAGAAATATACAAATTAAGTTGATTTTAGGTCCAATGTGGTGGGGACACAGATTAACATTGAATTGGACGACTAAGATGACGTCATGTGCTGAATCAAAATTCAAATTAATTAAAGCTATTAGAGATTTTCATATTAGTTTTATTTATATTTGATTTGATTCAGAGCATATTTGAGAGATTTAAAAACTCGTCATATTTGTAGCTGATTTTATTTTATTATAATAGAATTAGTTTCATATTTGTTTTCATTTATTTGATATTTTAACTTTTGTATTTAATATTATATTTTCAAATTTTTCATGGGATCTCTCTATATAAAGAGATCGCCTTGCACTGTAATAAAAATGATATTTAATGAATGAAATTATATTTAAATTTTCTCAAAGCTTAGATTCAGGTTAAGAGGTCAATATTCCGGTGAAGGAAATGGTCGGGTTAGTCTTTGGTGAGAATCCTCAAATTAGTCTAATTATCCAATTTCAAAAAAAAAAAAACTCCTCTATTTGTTGCACTTCCTCTCTCTCTCCGAATCATCTTCGAGCGGCTCAGCACTTTACGCACTCTCCCTCCTCCGAAGCCGGTTGCCTCCTCGTTTTTTGCCTCTGACACGCGCCCGCCTTCGTTGCATGCTACCTTGCCGACCAGCGCAAGGTGACTCGTCACTTTTTTCGCTGCTCGGCTAGCTACTTTGCCTGAGAAATGTGCCACTCGAGCATGTTGACTCAAGCTGCCTGCCTTACCTGTGTCATTACTTCTTGAATTTCTTTGGCTAAGGCATAATTTCTTTTCTGAATCAAATTAATCTGATTATTTGATTTTAATATAAAATTATTTTCTTGACTTGAATTATTATTCATTTGGCTCTAATTGCACAACCTTACATTTATTTGAGTGATAATTACTATTGAATTTAAGCGTAAGACATCTGTCCTAAATTCCTAGACTTCAGATCTGATTTATTGAATTTAAATTAATACCATAATCTTTTGATAAGTTTTTATTTATCAGACGATCCAGTTTAATTTTAATTTTAAAATATTTTAATTTACTAGATTTAAGAATCTTATTTATCATATAATTTATTTAGAAAATATTTGATGCTTAATTAAAAATAATTTGCTAATTAATTTTGCTGTATATAAATATAAAGTATTATTTGCATTTTTTTTTGTGTCGTATTACAATGTGATACAAAAATTAAGATTTTGTGCTACTTCAATTTGTTTAAATACAAAATTCTCTAGTATATTTGTTGTCCAAACATGGCACAGCATACTTTGCTGGAAATGATTAAAATTAAGAAAATTCACTCATGTCATAAGCTGCTAGAACATTTGGATCACAAACATTGGTACATGTTGTGATCCAAAGTTGTTCAAGCTTTTTATAGAAGAAGAAATTTGCTTATAGAAGAATAACTAGCTACTCGATTTCGTATGTCAAAAGGTTTGAAATGTCAGCAAACCTGAATGCTATCTGTGTTGCGAAATTTTTTGAAATGTCGGAAGTCATATTTGCAATGTTTTACTCGTCTTAATGAGTTCTTAAAAGATGTCAACATTGATAAGTATGATGAAGAAAAAAGAGGGCTTGCTGATCTGAGTAAGGTCATCTTAGTATATGCTGAATTTTGTTATCCCTAGGTGATGGTAGCAATGCATTAAATTGAAGACATTATTCCGCATGTTTTTCTTGAATTGGAGGAATGCTCTAGAATCTAAAGATTTTAATCTCAGTAGGTCAAAAACTGAATATATGGAGTGCACATTTAGTAAAGAAAGAAATACTTATATTGGAGATGTAACAATTGGTGATCAAATTGTCAAGAAGAGTGAGCGCTTTAGGTACCTTGGATCAATTATACAAAATGATGGCGAAATAGATAATGGCGTTATTAGTAGGATTCAAGCAGGATTGGTAAAATGGAGAAATGCTTCTTGTGTGTTGTGCGATAGAAAAATCTTATCCTGAATCAAGGGTAAATTTTGTAAAACTGTAGTAAGACCAGCGATGATATATGGTGTTGAATGTTGGCCTACAAAGAGGAAACATACAAATAAAATAAATATTGCAGAAATGAGGATGTTAAGGTGGATGCATGTATGAATATAAACGAAAGGATAGAATGAGAAATGAATATATCCGAAAGAAAGTTGGTGTTGCACCAATTGAGGATAAACTTAGAGAAAGTCGGCTTAGATGGTTTGGACATCTAAATCGTAGGCCGATTGAAGCTCCAGTTAGAAAAATTGAGTTATTGGATTTTGCCCATGTACAAAAAGGAAGAGGGAGACCAAAGAAGACATGACAAGAAACTATAAGAAGTAATCTTAGTTACTTAAACTTAGATAAGAATTTGGTAACTGATAGAGCACAATGGAAACAAAGGATTCATGTAGCCGACCCCACCTAGTGGGATTAAGGCTTGGTTGTTGTTGTTGTTGATATCAATGCTCGTTCGTGCATAAGTTAAAGATTCCTCGTACAATCCGAATCTATGAGTTTGTAAGGAAGAAGTGCAGGTTTATTAAGTAGTTTGTATAAATTATTTCATTCTCTTCCTTTGTTACAAAGCTTTAATACTTTTGATGTTTTGTTTCTCATTGAAGGAAAAAAGCATGAGGGTGGAACTTCCGTTAATCCAATTCCTGAAGATATTTTGGTAAGTTTACTGTTCTTAAGGTTGTTTTCTTACAAAAATTGAAATAAATTCTTGCTGTCAAATTAAAAAAAAAAAATCTTTGCTTATTATTCCTGTTGTTGATTGATGATGGCTTGGAAGATGAGAAACTTGTAACATGAATGTCGATCCCAGGCAATAATGTCATTGGATTAAGGGGGCGTTTGGTTCAGTGTTATCTCAATGTCAATGTTATTTAGATGTCATGTTATCTAAATATCATTGCTATTCATCAATAGATATTTGTTTGGTTCAATGTTATGATATTGGAAAATATCAATGCTATCCAAATTATTTTTGTTTAGTTGGAAGTTATTGGCATTATAATGACAAATTGATTGTGTTATCTTGAGATGTCGCCCAATTTTGAGTGACATTTAGATGTCATCATGTAATGACATTTTTGTAATTAATTGTAATGTTATTTAAAGATGTCATTAAACCAAACAATTAATTTCTAAAGATAACATAACATAACATTGAGATAACATTGAACCAAACGCCCCCTAAAATTCTCAGAGATGAAGAATTTCATAAGTTCAGCCATGATAGCTTCCATGCCCCCACATACCTCTAGAGACAGCAAATAAAACTATTAGGTAAAAAACATACACAGCTGACAATCTATTGTGTCTCAAGTGCAGTACTTTATTGAAGCATGAGCTTTTCTTTGCCTTCCATCAGCATAAAAGTTTTCTGAATCATCTTAAAAGATTAGTAGTCATAATATTCCAGTTGGCTGTTCTTATATTTTCTGAGAAATTTCCTACAGTGGGCTCATATTTGTAGTTATTCCACTGTGTTTTTGATACTGAAGTAGGATTTTTGCACGTTGGTCCTCAAATTTTGAATTGCAGCACTTAAGTCTTGAGGTTAGAGATCTATTGCCATTTTGTCTCTCTGTATTTTAACATTTTGTATGTTTGGTCTAAACTGAATGCAACATTCTAGGTGATAGGACCATGGAATAATAAATTGTTAAACATAAGGACGATCTAAGTATTGTGATTTAAAATTTGTGAACCAATATGTAAAAATTTCAAAACCTCAGAGACCTATATTTAATTTACCCTATATAATTCATCTTAGTGCTGATTTTAGGTCCTGAATACAGCACCTCAGTCTATATTATAGGTGTCCCAAGTAGAGATGACAATATATGACCTGACTCGTGAACTCGATCCGAGAATTTTGAGTATGAGTCATGAATTTTAACTCATTTATTAAACAAATCGAATTCAGGTTAGGCATTTAACAAAAAGTACTCTATAAATGGCTCAAGTTGACCTACCAATTTGACTCATTTATTAATTCGGTTGGGTTTGGGTTGAGGCTATTCGGGTTAAGTTGAAATCGAGTTCGACTCGAACCCGACCTGCTATAATTAATATATTATTTTACATATTACTTATTCATATTGGATAAAATATATTTTATACGATAATGTGCATAAAAATTACACCATACTACAAATGTGGTGTATTTAGTATAATATTTTTAGTGATTTATGACGTGAACAATATAACAAAAATATGACAATATAATTTATTAAGTATAGGATGAGTAATATATAAAATGATATTATTTATTATAGCACATAATTAATTATCTCTTTTTTGAATGGGGCAAAATATTTTTTTTAAGTTGTGTTGTGCATATTTTATATATAAAAATAGTCATGTATGAAAATGTATTATAATATAAATTGGTTTAAGATATTACAAAAAAAAAAAGTTTTTGGAGCCCCTTCTAATTACACTCCATTTGCTTCCTTTTTCTTCTTTACTGTTGCATAATTCATACCCCAAAGGATCTGTTTATTTGTAAGATTAAAATTAAATTTAAATAGAGATATTTTTTTATTAAAAATTATAAATAATGTGAAATAAAATTAATTATTATGTTGGGATATGTGAGGGATATGATATAAAGTTAGTCATTATTTTGGTAATGTGTGTAGGATATGAAATAAAGTTAATTTTTAATATTAAATTTTATGTGTTATGTGATATGTCTATTTAAAATTAAATCAGGTTAATTTTGAACTATCAAACAAATAAGGGTAAGATGTTCTCCATTATTTTGCCACCTTGATTGCACTTATGAGAATTCTCTTGTTGCAAATTTGCACCATAGAACATGCATGACCTTGAATAAAAAAAATCTTCTTAATTTGTCTTCAAATGCTTTGCCTTTAATTAGACTTTGTTTCAAATGCATTCGGAGTCATTCATAAGTTGGATGCATGCTTAGCTGCAAGAAACTATCGTCATATCTTGAAATTGTGTATGTCAAACATCCTTTTGCTCTTCAGTTTGCACACGTTCTCTCAATGCACACGATGCACTGCTTTGGACTTTGCATCTCTACTCTAAAGGAATATTCTGATGAGTTAGTTGCTCTATTGAATCAAAGACATTTACAAGAAACGATGCGTCGGACATAGCGTAGATCGAAAGGACATCAGAACACTATTTATAAACTTGATTCTCCCTCCAAGTGAGAGATCCCTTGCACCTCAAAAGTTAATGGCTATAAAGTCTTCTAGGCTTGTTCTTGATTAAGCGGATTTTCATATACATAGCATTATTATTGCCCTATCAACATTTCAAAATCTTCTATTTAATGATAAATTTTTGATAGTGAACATGAAAATGATAGACAACTTTTTTTAAATTCAACTGGCTAGAGGAAGCATGATAGCTACCAAATATTGTCTTCAAGCATGCTGCTGTGAGGGTAGCCTTATAAGCATATCATGGGCAAATATTAGGTGTGAGTGAGCAAATATATATTGTTGACGTAGGATGTGGGGGTTCCAGAAAACATCAAAGAGAAAGAGAGTTCCGGGAGACGGCGGCGCTCAAAGGGGTGGTGAGCCTGTTAACGAAAGCTCAAAGAGAGAACCAGTTCAGAGCATTCAGAGAAACACACAGAGATTTAAGGTGGTTTAGGGAGGAAATCCCCTACATCCATCGGCCGATCAGTCAAGATTTTTCACTAAAATCAAAAGATAGCCCTGAAAGCTAGTACAATGCTTTCTTTTAGAAAAAAGAAGAAGAAGAAGAAGAAGAAGAAGAAGAAGAAGAAGAAGAAGAAGAAGAAGAAGAAGAAGAAGAAGAAGAATGTGTCTCTTGATCCCGATCTCTGATCCTTGATCGCCCTCCCTTTTTTTTTGGTTGGGACTGTTCAACGATTCTTATAGTCATTGGCGTGTGTAGCTTTACCCTGATTTTCCGGAGGAAAGGTAATGGATGAGCTCCGAGCGTCGTTTATCTGTCACTGGAGGGATCTACCGTTCGTACAGGAAAGTGACATCTTTAAATGCTGGTACTTCTTCTGGGAAAGAACGTCTGTACGGAGATCGGCGGGGTTAGGTGAAGTTGATTGTAACAGGCGTTACCTCGTACCCTCGTGCCCGAGGTTACGAGGGTTAATCCTGGATCGTCGTGGACGATGGTTGGCTGAACCCTCGTGCCCGATGTTTGACCTGGGTCAAGAGTCCTGCAAAACTTGAAGCTGAGTCAGCCAATCAATCAATCAAGTACAGGCCTGTCAAGCGCCATGTGTTCGGCCAGGATGCAGCGCAGGAACCACGTGTTAACATATATATATATATATATATATATATATGCTAGGTGATATCCTCATCCACGTAATGGAATCCGTCTCCATCTCCTTATTGATCACGACAAATAGAAGTCCTGAGCACACGATGAAGAGGTTGGAAGATAATGAGAACCTGTATTAGTACCTTATTGGAAAAAGCAGTGATTGAATGACTTGCAAGGTGGTATTGTTGCTAGCTTATATAAGTACAATTGCATTGTCTGACATAACTCTGAGTAGGTATACCACTGTAGAATAGAGGTTGAGCATGGGTGTTGCGTGCATAATATAATTAATGAATTAGTTGTGTCCTTCTTATCAATTTAAGCTTCTAAGAGAGTTAGTAGCGCTAAGAATTCTAATAATTGGTATCAAAGTAAGTCTCAGGTTCGAATCCTAGCAGTGCGCTGAAAGGGAGATTATTAAAAAAGTAGTGATTGGATGATCTGAGTGTGGTTGTCAATAGCTTAGCACCATTACCCTACCTGACATAACTCTGGTTGAGTGTGTCACTATTGAATAAAAGTTGGGTTCGACTCGTGAACGCTTTGTGCATAATATAATAAATAAATTGGTTGTATCTTTTCTATCAACTTAAGCTTTTAAGAGAGTTGGTAGTGCCAAGAATCCTAACATACTCTTCTAGCCATAATTAATATATAGTAACCGTTAATGAGTAGTGCATATCTTTGGTCCATATATGCAAATACTATCCCACGTCCACAATGCTTCCCTATCATTTCGACATGTAGCTCCTCCCGAGATTGTTCTTAGGTGATCGGTGATCATAACTCAGAATCCAACCACATTTCTTTGGTCTTCGCATCTCCTTTCTCGAGAAATCAATTCTTTGGCTCAGCTTATAATGTTTCTAACTTCTAAGTGCTTCTCAACATGTAATATAAGATCTTGCTGAGGAATTCGATAAGATGACTTCCACCCAAAACTCCAAATCAACCACAAACTTTGTCGATCTTCCATGCCACCTCTATCGGTGTTAATAATGAAAATAGCTTTACCACTTTCCAATCGAGTTTGAATTTCAGTTTTCATATTGAAAGTTCATTAATGTTTAAAGTAACTAATTTATCTAGTGCTTAGGATTTAATGTTTATAATTAGGAACTAGAATATTTCTCAATATATCTCTTATAATTATATATATATATATATAGTTATCCCAAACTATAATTAGTATATGGGTGAAGTTCTTATTTATGCTACAAATTAAATATTTCTGAATTGGCTTCAATAATAATCAATATAAAGATGATATACATGTCTGAAAAATAACCTAATTAATTATACTCCTCTCCTAGCTTGCTCACATGAGTGCCATAGTAAGCATTATAGGCATCCCCATCATACTCTTCCACCTCCTCCTCCTTGGCCAATCTCTCCCCGGCCACGGGCGGCGGTGGCCGCTGATTCGCCGCCAGGATCACTGGCATGTCGCAGCTGCCGAGCGGTGGCACGGGCCCGACCGATGGGAGCTTCGAAAGCAAAGCTTCGAGGCTGCTCATAGAGGGTGCGATTCTCATCGGATGGCTGAAGTTACCGAAGGCATCGAGGGCCGGAGGAGCCGGCACGGTGGCTGCTATGGGTCCGGTGATCGCCGGCCAGTTTTCCGGCGGTGGTGGGGGGCCGACGGAGGCGGAGGAAGGGTGGGGGAGGAGGACGCCGGGGATGCTCTCAAGGTAGGCAAACTTCTTCCGAAGGAAGACTACATAGCTGAGGTCCTCCATAACCTTTTGTTGCATGCATGAAATATGAGTATTATTATTATTATTATTATTATTATTATTATTATTATTATTATTATATCATAATAATGATCCCAAGGGTAAATTACTTTGAGATTCCTAGATTTTCTGGAGTTTTCAGGTCAGTTCACATTTTTTTTGAATCATTCATATCATAATTATATATAATAAAAAAAGGAGAATATTACTATAGTAAATTACTCCACTTTATATATTTCACGTCAATTTTAATTGAATTGAATTACACCATGCACACCGTAAAAATAGTGTGTGTGTGATGTAATTTTTATGAAATTTATAATGTGCGCATTAATTAATATAAAAAAAATTATTTTATGCTCCATATATAAATATACAAGTTTATTGTAGCGTGTAGGTAAGTGATGCGGACTTCCAAATGCTGGAATACTTTGAGAAGATTAACCAAGTCAACTCGATATAATTGAGTAGTTAGCTAGAAACGTGTTCATTAAAATTTTTATAATTTTTGTTACGTGCGTCTATTTTTGCTCTCGAGTAGACAGATCCACCATCAACTTTTTTGTCCCAAAATTTCATGATTCAGTTCGTCAAAAATAGAATTTTTGTAAATTTTTTATTTGAAGTAATTATATTTTCATCAATAATTTATGTTCATTTTACATCATACATAAATTTAAATATTAAAAATTAATTTTTTTCATATTTTATATATACTTTAATAAAATAAATAATTTATTTTTTATTTAATACAAATTTTAATAATAAAATAATTTTATTTCATATCTTAAGGTTAAGCTATTTTTTTTTTCCAAAAAACTTAAAACTTTTTAAAAACATACTCAAAGCAAATGACGCTAAATAACTTAAAATTATGCTACAATTAATCTGTCATGATCAAAACTCGGCATGATTCAAACTATTAATAGTTCAAATATTATAGATTTTTATTTTCGATTAATTTTTAGAATTTATATATATATAAGTCGTATATGAACTATTACAATAAGAGTTTGAATTACAATGCGAAGTTTTTTCTCTTATATTCTGTGAGAGAGTGTGCGTTTGTTTAGTTTTTTCGAATCGCATTATGTGACTGAAGAAACTCTGCGTGAATTTTTTTTTTTTTAAGGTGTGTGAAATTAAAATTGAAAATGAAAGGAAAATGCATGAAAAATTCTCATTAATTGAACTTAAACGTAATTTAGCTAATAATAATAATAATAATAATAATTAAGCATAGGCATGTGGATATTGGATGCTGGGGAGTCTACATGTTGCATGCATGCGCACGTGCGCACGCGCATGGATTTCATTACGTACGCACGCGTGCGTGATTAGAAGATTAATTAATTGATTTAATTAAATTAACCAGTTGCAGAGGAGAGAGAAACGGTGTTAGAGGTAGAGAGAGAAAGCGACCTTGTTGACAGCTCCCAGTTGAACCACGCCTTCTCTCACTGCAATCAAAGCTATGGTCTGCATGCTCGTTAGCCCAAATTAGAGAACCCCCATTTAGAGAGAGAAACAAGAGAGAGAGAGAGAAAGAAGAGAGAGAAACAGAGTCCTTGAACCTTGATACCGGACTGGAATTGAGCTTCCCATGTCCTTGGTTGCTGAAGGAAGACGATCACAATTAGTAGAATTATTAATAAATTTAAAGCTAATTGTGATTAAGTAATGATCCGAATTGGTGAACTCACTGAGTCAGCTGGATTGCTCCAATTAGATGTGAGGAAATTGATCTCCTGTTCATGGGGATCCTTGTGAATCCACTTATGGCTGTGATCTGCTGCAACTTTTCCGATCAAGCTGCTCCAATGAAGAAGAAGAAGACGAAGAAGATGAAGAAATTTCATTTCTAGCAGAGTGGTGGAAGAGACTTGCGAAGAGCCATGAAATTTAAGTAGTACCCCTCTCCGTAGTTGTAGATCTCATGGGACATCTTGAAGAAGAGCTCCGGCTGGAGGCCCTTTGCCGCCGCCGGATCTCCGGCACCGGCACCTGCAGCCTCTCCGTTGACCGACAACGAGCTGGAGCAGACTTGATCGAAGGCGGAAGCGGCGAAGTTGCAGAATCCATCTTCCCACACCAATATCCTAAAGTATATATATAGCTAGATAGTGCTAAATCTCTGTTTATCGTTCAAAAATGCATAATTTATATTCTAATACACTCTCGATCGAAGAAGAGGAAGAAGAAGAAGAAGAAGAGATTGCTACCAATTTCTTCTGTTTCCTCTGAGGCGATCAAAAGTGCCGGCTTGGAGATCCCACCTGCAGCAGCAATGAAGGAGGGAGATGGAGAAGCTTAAAGATGGAATTTTTTTTGAAGGAATGAGAAAAGTAGAAATTTTGTTGATTGGGTTTTGTTGAATTTGATGAAATTAGTTTGATTACTTTGGTGGTGGGAAGTTTCTGGGGAGGATTCTCCAGAAAACAGCGTAGACCCAGTGGGAGTTGTCGTGGATGCAGAGGCTTCTCAGTGTGTGTTGAAGTAGATGTGTGATTGCCAAGGGGTTTAGCTGCTGCTCATCCATGGGAGGAAGAAGAAGAAGAAGATGATGGAGGAGAAGGAGAAGAAGAAGAAGAAGAAGAAGTTTCACCCTTCCATTCCTACACCATTTGCAAGCCCTGCTCATGAGTTGGTGTAGACTCCATCAATATATGCCCTCTCTCTCTCTCTCTCTCCCCCCCTTCCGTTTAGTCAAGAATAAACTTTTGCTGAATGCGATCTCTGACTGAAACCCCACATGAATCCCTCATTCAAAAGATTCATCATTTGTTTTAGCTTTTACCCTTCTTGGTTAAATTTCATAACCTTACTATTTATTATACCTTGGTGAGAACAGTAAGCCAACATAAAAGAAATAAATGATTATGTATGTCATAGACTCATAGCTTCTTGGCTCAAATCTTTTTTTTTTTTATGTAAGGCTCAAATCTTATTTGATCTGACCTAAAAAGCTCACAGTGCAATAATTTAATATAAAAATTAAAATTTAGGATTTGATCTGACCTAAGCCTCACTGAGGAACTGCGTTGATCGATAGAATTTAGACTCGTTCTATTATAATTTTATAAGTAGGCTGAATTATTCAGATGAAGTTGTAGCTGCGGAAGACAATCTCCTCTCTGTGCTCATATTTGATAATATATTGATCTCCTCTTCTGTCCGTATGTAATTTTTCCCATCTAAAATCGATGTTCTTTATCTTAACATTTGTTGTGCTCATACGAATACTTATTAAAGAATAATTAGCTACATAGATAAGTCATTATAGAGATTTAACGAGACTCACTCCAAATTTATTAGGGATACACTAATCAAAGATAACTACAACTCAAAACAAATATACAGATGCAGTTCATCGTGTAATTAAAACTCGAATAAGGGAACTAATGAGGATTCAAGCTAGCTCACTCAAAACGTTCTCATGATCAGAACGAACATCTAAGCAAGCTCGTAAGACGCATGCAAGTATTAGGTGAAGCAAGAATTATTAAGAATAAAGTTTGCTCTTTGCTTGCCAGTCAAGGGAAAAATCTATAGAGAGAGAGAGAGAGAGAAAGAGAGATGCTCTGATGCTTTGGAAATGGAGGAGAGGGCAGTGTACTCTGTCCCTTGAGATTGCATGCATGATGATCATCAGGAAATGCTTTTAGAGATATCAGAAAAACCAGCTTTTCCACATTTCTCTTAATTTCTCCTGACATTCATTGTGAGAAGGAAACCACAACACAGCTTTGACCCACCCCTCCATCATGCCTTTGGCTTATAATTTTTAGGACTCTTCATTCTCAACCACACATTTCTCCGACAAATTATTAGATTCGAACGACTTACGTATCAATTTTGAGAGACTCACATATGTAATCACCTTTAAAGAAGAGCTTTTACTCATTTAACTCCTAAAATTAATTAGATGTTTGCATACAGGACTGTTAACGATGAGTTGAGTTCGAGTGATCAATTGGTCTCAGTACTCGAACTCAAACTCTTCAAGCTTGAGTCAACTATTGAGTTGAATTCAGCCATTTTTTGTAAAACTTATATATTCATTTATTATATATATAATTATGTTAATTTATTGAATAATGTCTAATCTCTTCATTATATACCTTCTAAAGTATAAATACATATTAGAATACAGATATTGTGTTGATTATGAGTTCAATTGATTTTATTTTGAGTCATATTTATGTCGAGTAAAATGCAAGTGAGTTTCAAGTCTCGAACATATATTGCCTCATATACTTTGAATAAAAAATTACAAACTATACTCTCTCCACCAAGTTAGAGAAGATCTAGCCTTTCATTTTATTTAAAAAGAGAAAGATCTAGTCATTCATCAATACTAGGGATATTGTTCATAATTATTTATTCAAAATATGAAATAACATATAAATAATTAACTTCTTGAGTTAATCTGAGTGAAATATCATTCTTTAGAGGTAACATGTATAATTCCCTCATCAATTTTTTGGGTTAATCATTTATTGCGTGATATATATGTCAATGCTCCAGTTTGACTGAAGGCAAAAAGAGCGCTAAATAAGTATAAAGGTGTTAAATAAAAGCAAAATAATAATACGTATAAACATGATATATAGCGCTAAGTATATCGATATAAGTATAAATATGTTTAGCGCTAGTTATAAAAAGAAATTCTTAATTACGTAGTTTAGTCAAAATATATAATGCTACTATAAATACCTATGCATCAATTAGATGATTTATATTAATCATCCTAAAGAAAAAAATGAAACATTTCTCGTACTAATTGAAATTCAAGTAACTCTACTAGAAATTAATGTCTCGAAATTACTTAATTCATTTGATGTAGCTAGCTAGCTAGCATCGATTCAATTGCGTTTTTGTTTTAAACGAGTAAAAAATTATGTTTAGAAATGAAATTTGCTCGAATTGGACAGGAAGTTAGCCCCACTCTTTAAGTCACTTGAGGGACAAAGAAAATGTTTTTAATTTAAAAAATTAATATAACTATTTATTGCATATGCATGGCCCCTCATGCTTCAAATAATAATTGAGGTATGAATGGTATAGGAGAGAAATGAGGGAGGCATGGGCCACAACTCTTGAGTATATTACAAGAATGGAAGAATAGTATGATTGTTGCACTTGAACATATATATATATATATATATATATATGCATATGCATGACATTTAATTATATGTGAAATATTTAGGGTAAATATAAATAAATATATATTGGAAGATGTCTAGATAGATAGCATATGACGGTTATCGAACTGATTTCGAGCGAGTCGAAAGTTAACTCAAAATTAAAAATTTCAAACCCGAAAATCAGTCCGAAATTGAAACGATCCATGATTCGTGCTTGCCCAATTCGAATCATATATAATTGTAAAAAAATGTAAGAATATTGTGTATTTAAGAGAATTTGATCCCTAGACTTTGAAAAGAATAAACCTTCTTCCTTTACTCTATTGCTAAATTACTAGTTAAGTTGTATATAATAACATTTCATATTATATATATATATCAATTTTTGAGTCAAATCGAATCATATTTCGAACGTACTAAGGCCAACTCAAAATCAACTGAAATGAACATCGTGCCAAGATCCCAAGCTCATGATTCAATTAAAAAATCGAATGAGTTTCATTTAGAGTTTCGGGTATTTTAACACCACTAAGATAGGATATAATATTTTTTTTCTTTTTTCCAAAACTATCGATACATATATTCCTAATGTTTATGACATATAAAGTTTGGGTATTAATGTATTATATATATATATATATATATGAATCGATCTGATTCGACTTTAATTCTTATTAATTGAAATTAACTTACTCAAAATAAAATTATATATACATGTGTTATATAGTGTGTGCATTAAAAGTGAATAAACTCTAAACAAACATAATAGAATGTTTCATTATTTTTAATAATATATAAAATGCATATTTAGTTTGAAAAATAAGAAAGCTATGTTAGAATCATTTCACTCGATTTGAAATAAAAAAAAATTTAATTTATAGTAGAGTCCAATAATTTGATAAGCGAAATTTTACACTCACACTTATTTTAATTCGAGCTTCACTTAAGATATGTATGTATACAGTAAAGAGTGAATCACTAAATAGTTTACATATAATTAAATTTTTATTCATGTTTTTAAAATTTATTTATTTAAATTTCTAATATTTTTTAAAAAGGTAATTATAATTTAAAATAGCAAAATAGGAATCTAATATGTCCTTACAGTTTTAATTAGAGATCTAATTAAAATTTTAAAGAATATAAATTAAAATATAATTATGAATAAATAATAAAAATCTATCAATAATTTATCGTAGAAGGCGTAGAACAGTTAGCGCGAACCCGTATTGCCACCCGTGAGGCACTCAATCAATGTCATGAGCGCAATAACGTGAAAATACTATTTCATTTTATTTTATTTTACATAAATATAATATATTTTTTACTTTGTATTGACCTTATTTCATTTTATCTTCACGATTGTACATTAAGTAAAATCTATTATTATACAAAATAAATTTTGCAAAAACATCAAGAAATGAGGTAAAACTGTGTTTTCTGCCGGCGACGCAGCCGGGCCACTGGAGGCCGCTGCGAGCCGTGCGGCCGCAGGCGGCCGGTGTCTTGCGGCTGCCCAAGGCCGCCGGAGGCGGCGCGGGGGGGAGCGGGGCGAATAGCCGCGCGAGCCCCCATGCGGCCGCCGCCCCTCCG
>KZ452001.1:2534057-2644543 GCA_002786265.1 Apostasia shenzhenica
TATAATGGTAATTTTTATATTTTTTAATAATAAAAAAATAAAATAGGGACCCAGATGATATTTTTTGAAAACTTAGGGACCCAGATGATAGATTTTAAAAACGTGGACCTGTGTGATAATAACCTTTAAACTCAGGGACCTGGGTGAAATTTGCCCTTATTATTATTATTTAGACTTTGGCTAAGCAATCTATCAATGTGGGAGAAAAACTTCAATTTTACAATTATTATTAGTAAACTTATGTTAATTTTCAAAATAATCCCAATATTTTATGTATATTTCACAACCATTGACTGTTTCATGTAAATATATTAATTATTATAGTTATAAAGTACTACTTATAAGAATGAAAACATTTAATTGATAGTAAAAGTGTCTTCCATAATCCATCAAAACAATGTGTGTTTATGAAAAAATGTTAGTAGTATTGTGAAACAAATTTTTTTTTTTAAAAAAAGAGAGAAAAATTTGAAAAATTCCTTTGATGTGAAGAAAGAGACAAAAATTGGTGGTTATAATATATTAAAAAATAAATTTGGAAAAAAATTTGAAAATTTCTCCTTAATAATAAAGAGAGTTGTAGACATAGAAAGAGAAAAATGATATTTATGAGTGAACATTTATAGATTATAAAACTTTTCTAAAGCAAGATAATCTTTTAGAAAAAAAAGATAATCTTCACATTTTTCTAATTTTTAAGACCGTTTGATGCGAGGACCAAAACAGAACCATAATAGTACATTTTAAAAAATAACAATAATAATAATAAATAAATTATTTTAATTATTCTACATAAATTTTAATATAAAAAAATAATATTTTACTTCACATACTCAATAGTTTTTAATAAAAATATAAACTTTATTTCATATCTTAGATCAAAATACTCGATTTGAATATTTTGATCTAGAATGTGAAATAAAGTTGATATTTTTATTTTAAATTATTGAATATGTAAAGTAAAATAATATTGTTTATATTTGAATTTGTATAAAATGATTTAAAAATTTTATTTATTATTATTATTATTGTTTTTTAAATTAGTATTATTTTGGTCCTGTTTTGATTCTTGCGCCAAACTGGAAGATGACACTTGGGTCTTTGTGCCCTGTTTGGCGCAAGAACCAAAACAGGACCAAAATAGTACTAGTCTAAAAAATAACACTAATAATAATAAATAAATTATTTTAATTATTTTACACAAATTTTAATATAAAAAATAATATTTTAGTTCACATACTCAATAATTTTTAATAAAAATATAAACTTTATTTCACATCTTAGATCAAAATACTCGATTTGAATATTTTGGTCTAGAATGTGAAATAAAATTGATATTTTTATTTTAAATTATTGAGTATGTAAAGTAAAATAATATTTTTTATATTTGAATTTGTGTAGAATGATTTAAAAAAATTATTTATTATTATTATTATTGTTTTTTAAATTAGTACCATTTTGGTCCTGTTTTGGTCCTGTTTTGGTCCTGTTTTGGTCCTTGTGCCAAACAGGGCAGTACCATAAATTTTGCAAAATAAATTAATAAACAATGAATTTTGAATTTTCTCATTAGAGAATTTTGCAAAGTTTGAAACTCGATTAAAGCTCGATGGTATTCTACTTGATTTAAAATCAAATTTGATTGAAATAAAATCAAATCAAATCATAATCGACTCGATATTCATATAATTAAATATATTAAGTATTTCCTATTGTATAGTTGAGCTACTTTATAAATAAACAGTAAGTAATTCTAGCTTATTTAAATGAATTAAATTATAAACATATACAAGGATGAATTTATAAATATATTTAAATATAAAATTAGATTAGTAATTAGAAATTAAATACATTTTAATTAATTTGAATTAAATTTAAATTTACAACAACAACAACAACCAAGCCTTAATCCCACTAGGTGGGGTCAGCTACATGAATCCTTTATTTCCATAAAGGATTCATGTCATGATTGATTCGATAAGTTTTACGCTGGCTGTCTACTGCCTAACGCAACCCTCCGCGTTTCTCATCCGGGACTTGGGACTCGGCAACGGAGCGTTTAAATTTAAATTAAAATTAAAATATTTAATTTTGAATTGAAGCTTAATCGATTGAAATCGATTCGATGTCGGTCCAAATTTTGTAATGTGGGTCTGAAGTTCCACATCACTTAATCATACTTTGAAATGGTGTGATCAGGATTGGCAGCTGGAGGCCATGAGAGTCCCATCAGAGCTTTCTTGGTGGATGATGGAATCATGCAAAGGACTAAGATTTTATTTATTTTATCATAGGACTAAGACTTTAGAGAGATTTTTTTCTTTATAAAAAAAAAATATTTTTTTTAAAGACTTTAATAGGAGTGTGCATAAATGAGGTTGGGTTAGTTTCATATTTTTTTTTTTTGAATTCAATTTGAGCCGAATCAGTTCTATTATATGTGAAACTAAAATCAACTTGTTAGAATCTTCTCTAACACTCTTTGTCGAACAGCTGCTCAATAGCAGCTCCTTGTCGAACAGCTGCTCAACAACAGCCCCTTACCGAATAGCAGCTCAAAGAGATATCACAAGATCGTACCCTCCGTACAACTGTGCCAACTCGGCATTTAAGACAGCATGGGAGCTCACTCCCTAATCGTCCTTTGCAGGAGTAGGTGTCAGATATGACAGAATAAACCTACTATGTCCCCTCCTCTCCAAGCTATAAATAAGAGGGGATTGCTCTTTCTAAGGACCCTTCCTTTCTCTCTCTCTCTTTCTCTCTCTCGGGCTGAGCTGCCCCTCTCTCTCTATCCCTCTTGTACTCATTCGGTCTCTATTTAGAGATCAAGCTTTGTAAGAGGAGATTCGATTAGTGGACTAAAATCGCCTGAATGACGTCGTGGTTTTTTCCCGGGACACTCGGGTTTCCACGTAAAAATTGCCGTATCATTTTTCACTGTAGTGGTGCAATTTTTGCATCAACACAACTCATGCATCCATAAATCTAACTTAGACCCGAACCCAATTTCTTACTTTTTCTGGACCCGATTTGAGCCAAAACAGTTCCACTATATGTGAAACTGTGGAACTAAAATCAACTCATGCACTCATAGACCCGACTTAGACCTGAAACATTAGGTACTGGTCGCATTTGGTTTGCAATTCACAACTTTCGTGCGCCCATTCTTTGCATACATGCTCCAATTTAAATTTAATGTAATTTTCTTAGCTTTTTTCTGTATGGAGCTAATTTAATGTTAGGTGTTGGAGCTTTTTTGTTTTTGATAGTAGAGTGGAGCTAAATTTAACAATTAAACTACGTACCGAGTAACTCCTATACTGTAATAAAAAAATACAATTAAAGATAACTACAACAACAAAATATTACATCAACAAATATGTGAATAAGTGAATAACTCATGGAATGAATTTATATATAATATATGGGAAAGCTTTCATTTAGTTTATTAAATTATAACCATCAATGTGTCAAATTTGATTCGATTTGGTTCACTCAAGTAAATTTATTAGACCTAAGAATCGACTCAAAATTTTGATTCTAAATATAGTAGGAACCAGAACCGGCCCGAATCATTTTAGACCCGACCCAAAACTTCGGTTCGTGTTGAGTTTGGGTCAGCTAATGCTACATAGCTCATATTTCTCCCAAAAGGATCATCAAATTGATTAGTTAATCTATTCAATATATTTTTTATTTAATTTTTGAATTGTTTCTAACTTAATTTTTAATATTTATTTTATATATATTTATATTTTTTCAAATTATTATTTTGGCCAGAGGAGCTTTTGAATTTTCATTATGATACTTATAACTATGCTTACTTAATTTGAGATAAAAAAAAAGTAGTTGTTTGAGTGTCAACATCTGTTTCCTTAGATTCTGGGAGATTTTAATTTTTAGTTCATATTTTTATTACCAACTTTGAAGAAAAAAAAATTATAAAAAAATTGTGCCGTGATAACTAGGGAAAGCGATCACCTTTTAGAGATTGATCATTTTCCAAATGGCATATAGTTAAGACTACTGCTTATAAGACGGCTGAGCACTATGTATTCTCTGTTAATTATAGTCTGTTAGAGCCTGATAGTAACAGCATACTTTTTAAGATGAGAAGAGTAAACCGGAGAGATAGATAGAGGAAGAAGAACGATATAACTATAATTACAGTCTGCCACTGAGTTTTTCTTTGATAGACGATGAAAAATATCTGTGAAACTTCATAGGGATATAGAATGTGACATAAAGACCCACAGTTAGTCAACGTAGCTCTGTCATGGCGTGGCTTGACAATGAAGTTTTCAGGTTAAGAAGGTCATCAAACCTCATTGACGTGATTGCCACATGGCTTACTTGAATTAAAGCATCGATCATTTAGCTAGTAAATATCAATTTTCACATGAAAATTGTTTGTCTAAATACTTAATTAACTGTAGAGTTTCTCGTTGTATTTAATTTGAATTTGGACGAAGTATCCCCTCTCAAAAAATTCATAAAAATTTGCACATTTTTCATGCAATTAAGGTTGGATCCAAGGAGATCTCCTGTTATTTATCATGTATATCCTAAAAGTTAGGACCTAGTAATAACATTTTAGAAACCCATGCCCTGATGTGTTATATCTGCTTCAGTTTTATTAGACCTAGAAATGATGTCCTAAGCCCTATGAATCAATTTTGTAGTTTTTGATTGGGACCTAGAGGTTATGTTTATTATATCTTGGGCATATTTAGGACCTGGATGTAATATGCTTTAACTTTGGGCCTTATTCCTAAACTAAATAGAGCATGATGCATCACTGTTCTCTCAGGTCCAAGGACCTGGATGTAATATTCTTTGTTCATCTCTCTTGCTAATTTTGGATTAGAAGTAATGTATCTCTTTAATCCAGGATTATTTTTGCAATTAGCCTGTTAATTAAGTAACATAAGAATCAGGTCATTTTTCATCAACATAACAGAAATTTTTGGGGAAGGATCTTCAATGAAGGCTACCTAAGATAAAGGGACCTATTTGAAATTTCTGATGCAATTCATGAAACAGTGAGTCAGGAGTACCAGCCTTCTATCACTCTTCGCTACGCGTTGGGCCACAACGAAGTAACGAGTTAGATTTTCGACTGTAGAACTCTACGCGATGCACATAGAAGCGGGACGGCTCGCAAGTAAATGAAAAGTTGAATGCCACACTATCTTAGTTTTTCAGCTTTGTGAACTACTTTTATAGCTAAAAGTATAATTTCTAATTGCTTAAATGTATTTTTATGTTCCTTAAGACGATGATTTCATATTTTTACTGAATATTTAGCTTACCATTTTGATGCTCGATAAGTACCGAATTTATTGTTAAATTAACTTTTAAGAATTTAGGATCTAATTAGATAGATTATTAACGGGCAATGTTGGCCGTAGTACTTATGATTTTGGTACGCTGAACTACATTCTTGCTCAAATCAGATAGCTAGTTCGACAAAACGGTCACATTCTAAGAACAAAATTTATGAAAACTTTGGTCTTCTCGATCGGTTGTTCAAGTTTTGAATCAACTCGATTACTTTTTTTGGATCATATTCATATCAAAGCGGTGATTCGTGAAATTCTTTGTTATCTAAACATGGGTCGAGTCAATCACGATGATTTCAAGTTCTCGATGAAGTCTAGATTGAAGACCGCGAGAACATGATGATATATAAGTACGATGCTTGAGCTTGAACTACAAAAGATCAATTTTCGATCTAGCATCACGTCTCGTATTAATGCACAAATTTCTCAGTTAACATTGCCTGTTATGACGAGAAACAATCAAGACTTTTTTCGTGAAAAACTGGCTAGGCAGAAAAACCACGGCTCTTTTCGAGGAGGCTTTAAGAATCACTAGAATCACTCTTTTCTTTTTGGCTTACAGTATGCTCAAATGATTTCTTGTATTCAGCCCCCTTTGAAGGCTGTTACAATGAGATATATATACCCTGGTCTACTCTGTCCACTCATTTCAGCCGAATGATCTACAGTTCTAGCGACAACCCATTAATGCCTACAGAGAGAGAAAAGGGGGGGGGACTCCCTGGCCTTCGCTGTACGATGTACGGATAGCACGATCTGACGGTGGGAGAGCCTATATCTCTTCAAAGTAGTATGGTCTTCAATGTTCAGACACCGGTCAGTTCTGGTCCCTGCTTTTCGCCACGGTCTCTTCGGCGTCTGCTGTTCGGGATGATGACTCATATTCGGCGCCGAGAGCTCCTACAGTTGATTCCACGTAAGCTTTCACGTGAACAGTTTTAGATGGTGCGTAGATCCAGATGCAACATTGCCGAAACAAGCAAATTGACCGATGTACCCTTGAACATTGAAACCTCTCAATGGGTCAATGATCCTCCGTTGATCAAACTCTGCCATTACCAACCTGTTCAGAGAGAAGAAGATGAAGAAACACCACGTGAAGCCTTTTTTTTGCCATGTCCTTCCACAAAAGTTCATAAATTAAATGAAATATAAATAAAATAAATATTACAATAAATTACATTTAGGTCTTGAGATTACAATTTAGATTTACTTTTTTTAAAATCTAAATTTAAATCCTAAATTTGTAAAAATATTAACATTTGATCTGGATCAAGACACAATCTTTAAGTTTTTACCGCTATACATTCTATAAAATTTTTCTTAATTATAAATTTTTTAAACAAGAGGTGAGAGATGTTAAGTTTTAGATTTAAAAAAAAAGTGAGAATAAAAGAGAATATTTTTTTAAAAAAATATATAAGTTATTTAAATTAGTTAAAAATAGTTAAATTTTATATTTTTTTATAAAAAAATCTAATAAAAAATAAGATTTTAAAAAGAGTATTAAAATGATAATGTTTTTATAATTTCAAAAATTAAAACTAATTTTTTTAAAATTTCAGTCACCTACATGTAATTTATATTCCTTTCTCTCTCTACCTTTGTTCAGTGAAGCAGTGGCTCACTTTAGTAGATAAGCTCCTCAGCTCCTATCATCAAGACTCCCAGCCTTTTCTTTTTTTCTTTTCTTTTTTCTCACCAATTCTTTCTCTCTCTATCTCTAGGCCTCTCTCTCTTTCTCTCTCTATCTCTAGCTCTCTCTCTCTCTCCTTGTGTTAGCTTGAAGACAATGGCTTGGTGATGTATAATAGCTAGAAGAAAAATAATGAAGCCAAAGGAGCATGTGGAAATTAAGAGCTTTATGGCATATGTCACTGTACTACTTACAGCAGCACACAAATTTTGACCCAAAACTAATTGCTTCATTTTTTTTTATTTTTATTTTTGAGCACTTGCATGCATCATGAATTCAAGAATTTCAAACAACTAAGACAGAAAACTCGAGTTATTTTTCCCAAAAGACGCCTCTACTATCTCCCTCTCATGAGTCCAGATCAAAACCCAGGCTCCTCTTAGTAATTTTCAGATCTTAATTTCAATTTTGGCTTGCCGCCTCCTCCTCCTCCTCGCGCTCAGTCTCAGAAGCATTCCATAGTCTGCTCGAAACCCGCAGTCTCGCCTCCCACTGTCTATGGAGGCCTCGCCACCATCGAGGAACCGCCGCACCACTCAATGCGTTTCTGTAATAATGATGGGTTTAACTCATGAGTTGTTCAACTTTTTTACGGGTGTCTTGCATGTAGACACGATGATAACAATGTGAAAACTTTCATTATTAAGAAGTTATCGGAAATGTCAGAGTTCAAACAAAATTGAATGTTCTACGTCAAAAAATTATAATTAAGAATTAATATTTAAACAAATTGCATATATGACCAGTGCATGTAATTTCTTAATACAAATTCAAATAGAAATTTGTATATCATCCTAGTAATTATAGAGTTATCAATAGCAATGACAATCTTGGTGTTCTATGCACAAATATAATGGATACATTATTAAAAAAATTATTTGTTTTGATTTTAAAAAATTATATAATTTGAGTATTTCGTAAAAATTCACCCATCTAAATATTGTTCAAGCTCAAGCACCCGATGGCGAGGTCTATTCGGGATTACATTATTTACTTACACAGTTCAGTAATTTTTCTCTTTTTTTAATCTGATACGATTCATTTTTGTGCGACTCTCATCACTCATTCAGTCTAAAAGACTTCCAGGAGCTGCCCGACGATCACTGTCGACATCTCAATGTAGATACATAATGATCTCAATTTTATGAGAAATTTTGAAATTAAAATTAGTAAATTCAAATATTTTTCATTAAGATCTCTTAGTCTCTAAATTTTTTAAAATTGATTCCTAGGTGGATATAAATATTTTAATTAAAATTTTTAAATAAAATTTTATATTTTTTTAAAATAAAATTATTTTTAAAATTAAATATTTAAATACAAAATTAAAAAAAAAAAAAAAAAAAAACTCATTTCATTTCCCTTCTCTCCCCAGCACAAATTCTGCGCAGGGCCACATGTAGTGACGTAGCCCTGCGCAATGAGAGATGGGAAGAGGAACAGTCAGAAAAAAAAATATAATAATAATTTTATATATTTCAGTTAACTTTTTAACAGAAGTTATTATGAAATATTTTCAAATTTTATTTTCTTAAAAAATTCTTAAAATCATAATCCCCCCCCCCCATAATATTACTCTATAAACTCAAAAATAATTATATTGGGGATCTTGGAAGGACTGAATAAAAATTAATATAATATTACAATTTTCATTTATTATAATCTATATATTAAGTTAATAATATATAGCTGTGCTCTCCTAACTTAAGAATTAAATTCAAATCATTCAAAATTATAATATTCTGATATAAATAAAAAAAACTCAATTTATAATTTTTCCTCACTCTTTTCTCAATTAGAAATTAATGGTACAATGATGCTCATGAACATTACTCAAATTCAATATATAAAAAAAATTAAATTCTTTCTAGAAAAAAAATCCAAATTCTTTCTATCAAAAAAAAGAAAAATTCAAAGTGCAAATTCACTGCAGAGGCAGGAACTGAAGGTACAATGATTTATATGCAACAATTCTGAAATCGAAAGTACAAGCTTAATAAAATAAAATAAAATAAAAATAAAAATAAAAATAAATAAAAATAAAAATAAAAATATGACATCATGGAGTAAAATAATGTGTGGTCCTGATCATGCATTAAATGTCAGCAGTGCCATGAAAAGCCTCACATTTGGACACTGATTTGACCAGTGTGCATTTTCCATTCTTGGGATTGATGTGCCCTTAAATTACTATTAGATCCTTCAAGTTCACCTATAATTATAGATAGGTCTATAATTTTTAAATTCATTATATCATTAAAATTTCCTATAATTTAATTATAAAGACATATGAAGAAAATCATGGAAGTCCACGTAATAAAATTCTAGCAAGCAACTAAAATAAAAAGATTTAGAAAAGTGTAAACCCATATGTTAATATGAATGAATTATAGGAACCAATTAGTAAATTGCCCAAATTTTAAACTAAACCTGCTTGACACTTATGTAAATGCAAGTTTTTCATCAAAAAAAATTCCTTCTAAAATATTTTTAAAACAATAAAAATATAAATTTCAATATAAAAATAAATTATTCCTACATCAACAAAATCTTTAAAAGTAAATATACTGTATTAATATTAATATTTTAATCAAGTTTAATTTTATATGGTAAAAGATGTTTGACTAAATCAAGCTTAATTTTATTCAAAAAATTAATATTACTATTTTAATCAAATTTAATTTTATTATTAACATAATTACGCATCTTTTTAGAACACCATAATCTAGGAATCAAAAACAACAGTAAAAACAAAAATTAATTATATTAAATATTTATTTATTAAAAATGAACCAAGCCTGTTGATTTAATCAAGTTAAAATTAATTTAATTAATTTTAACTAAATATATTACATTGTATATAATATTAAATATTAAAAATTAGTTATATTTTATATTATACACATAATTTAAAAAATTAAATTTATTTCACATTTAAAAACTAACTTATATCACATTTTTCACATATTTTAATATAATAATTAATTTTATTTCACATATGCATTGAATACGATAAACTAACAAAATTATCCACAAATTATTATAGTTGTAGGTAAAACTACTATTGATAATGATGATGTAAATAGCATCATTATTTAAGATCAAAATTTTAACTATAGTCAAAATCTTAAATTTAATTTTTTAAAAAAAATTAACAATTATTTTATATCTCATCCTACACAAATTTCAATATTAAACAATCACTTTATTTCACATCCAATATAATCCTCAATAAATAAATTAATTTTATTTCACTTCTCTCATAATTTTTAATATAATTAACTCAATTTATTCATATCATATAACTAAATTATATTCTTTTCTTATTACCAAACAGAGCCTGAGATTGGATTAATGACCAGCTTGATCGTCAGACTGATTGAAGATGTCATCAGACTGGTTGAATTAATCAAACTAGTAATCACCAACATTTAAAAATTTAGAAGGATAATAATTTGATAATAGTGAAAGTACTATCAAATATTTACAATAATAATCTCATTGATACCATGAATTCATTATCATAACAGTAAACACCGTAGAACTTAAAGTAATTTATTATGATCAAATTGATTTGATACAGTCTGATATGTAATCTAGTTTTAGCATACAACTAAGCTGGATGGAGGCCGAGTTATGGTCAAATAGATCTGATCGAGCAATCTGATCCAGTTTTTATAACATTGATATACAATATTTCACTCCACTTGCTAAAGCCCGCCTTCTATCTATTGAAATGTTATAATATTTGGCCACCTAATTACAGCCCGCCACATATGCAATGAGCCCCACCAAGTGCACATGTGGCAAGACCCGATTAGTTGAAGTGGGCGGGCCCCACCAAGTGGGTACGTGGTAGGACCCAATTAGTCGAGTGAACGAAATAATTTCTCAAGGAACTAAAGTGCCATTTCTTGGATTTCAATAAGGGAACAGGCCCTGATGCAAGACAGGCGGTTTGGGGCCATGCCCTAAACCAACCAGCAGACCTAATCCCCAATTACCTAACCCATTAAGAGCCATGGCCTTGGGATTTTTGATGGTGTGGGATTTTATGCTAATATGGAGGGGCCATGGAGTGGGACCTGCATCATTGGCTAGGATAAAACCACAACCTGATAGCATCTAAATACCAAAAAGGAATATTTTAGGAAAAAAAAATATAAATATATATAATAGCATAAATCAATATAAGATTCTTAGTGTTGTCACGAGAAAACAACCAGAAGAATAAAGAATTTTTACGTAAAAAACCGCCTGAGCGGAAAACTACGGCTCCTTTCGAGGAGGCTTCAAGGAATTCCACTAAAATCAAGTTATCTGAGATTACAGCTTTGATAGAAAAATTGGAGGTTTGAGGAAGAGAGGAGAATTTGAAAAAATGTCACTTTTTCCTGTTACGGTGAGATTCTTATACCCTGGTCTACCCTGTGGAGTTATTTCAATGGAATAAGCTTCAGCTCCAGTGTCAGACCATCAATGCCTATAAGGGGGCCACACCCTGGCCTCGACTGTACGATGTACGGACGACACGGTTCGAGGGCAAGGAGGCCCATACCTCTTGAAAGTAGTATGGTCCCCGATACTGTGCCTGGAGACCGGTTAGTACTGGCTCCAGCTGTTCGTCTCGGCCTCTTTGACGTCTGCTGTTCGGGGTGCACGCCTTCCGTTCGACGTCGAGCACTTGTGACGCTGATGCCACGTAAGCTTCCACGTGTGGGCTCTGGATGAGTCGACGCGGATCTAGATGCAACATGCCCCTCCGATAGTCGTGAAGCGCATTGATGCGCATTCCCAGGTGCCACGTGAGCTTCTGGAATCTGTATAAATGCCTGTGAAACGTCGGTTGGGACTCCTGTTGGTCCCAGAAGGAGAGCTGGTGTGACGATGTCTATGTTCTCAGGAGTCACTGGGTACGTGCGGGACGAGCCTCCTGAGGCTGGGGGTCCTGCTCAATCGGGTCAAGCGAGCATAAGGCGGCCACCCGCTCGTGAGGAGGCACCGAAGAGGCCACGGATCCTTCTCTCCAACCCAGGGGGAGGCGCGCGCACGACGTCCAGATCCCTCCAAGGCGACACTCACGTGTCCCCCCTGGTGGAAAGTACCGTTATTGTGGTGGATGACAAAGTGCAGCCAGTGGGAGAAGGCGTGGAGAATCAGCCTTCCGTTCCTCCGACCATGGAGGTCCCTGATGCGACGTCACGGGACCGCAACATTCTGACCCATGTCTTGTCTCCTTCGGGACTGTCGGTTGGTCCGGAGATCTTGTCAGGGGCTGGCCAGAAGGGACCGAGTTCTGGTAGTTCGAGCACGCAGTTCTTCGCTCGTAGCATCTGTTCGCATCTTGACCAGATCGAAAAGCGGCTAGCCAGCAGGAGTCAAGCGGTGGCGCTCGAACAAAAGATGGAGGTGGTGCTTACCCTTCTTTGCAAGCTGGAGCCGTCTAAGGCGGAGAAAGCGATCGCGGAGCTGGAGTCAAAGTGCGCTCGCTTCGAGGGAGACTTGGAGTCGGCGATGGCCAAAATTGAGGGACTGAAGAAAGAGAGGGTTGTTCTGGTGGCCCGAGTCGAAGAACTGGAGGAAGAGAACTGCCGTTGAAGGGAGTTTGAGCGAGCGGTTCGGGGTCTCCTTGCGGAGTCGGAGTTCGGGCTCTCTCCTTAGGGCGGTGGTCTTTTTTCTCACTATTTTTTTTTGTTAAGTGTAAAAGAGAAATGTTTTAATGAAATATTTCTTTGTAAAATGTGCCTCCTTTTCCCCTCCATATTTTATTTTTTATTTGATGTGATTGTTGGGAGAACCGAGGCACGCGCTTGGCAAGCCTGGGTCCCTAGGATTGGACAGTTAGAGGCTGCTCTCGGGGAGTGGAACCGTCGGGATGCAAGATATAAAATGGCCCACGGTCCAACTATGGGTCCTTACTACTGTCATTTTTCTGGGCTCACAATGGTTAAGAAGTCACGGAGCAGAGCGAAGGAAATGTGGAGTGACTACCACGCTCTTCGGGGTGAGCTCTGTGTCTTTCCTCCGCACACTTTCGAGTCGGAAGTGCTGCAGGTATGGGGGAGGAACCCAGAGGTTGGGTTGGAGTACCCGTCAGCGGAAGCCACGTTCATGAGTGTGCCGAGAAAGAAAATTAGGTGTGTCTCCACCACCTGCGCGGCGAGCTGTTCCTTCCCTTCCAGTCGGAGTTCGTGAACATCTTCAACCACTTCGGCATCGTCCCCATGCAGCTCTCGCCAAACGCGATCACCATGATTTATTGTCTCATCAAGGAGCTGTGATGCCAGCAGATCCCTTAGGATATTGACATCTTCAAGGCGGTCTTTCGGTGGGAGGCGAACCCTCGCCTGCATGGGTGCTTTGTTTTGAAGGGCAGGTACTGCGAGGTGTTCAAGGTGAGGGACACCGGGTTTGCGGATTGGTATAAGAAGTTTTCTTCACCGAGCCCCGCGGAGTGAGTTTTGTCATTCCACGAAGGGTAGGTGAGGCGAGCTTTTGGAGGGAAGGAGTTGGTTTTGAGGATTCACATTTTCAGGGAGTGGACGAAATTCGAAAACATTTGCACAATGCAGAGGACTACCTGCGCGAGGTTGAAGATGACATGCGGGTTTATACATGAAAGGTTTCGGCGGTTGCCCTTTTCCTCCTTTCAGTTCTAATCCCGTGCCCATGTTCTTTGCAGGTCAGCCAGAGCTCGAACTAGGCTGGTTCCGACTTCGACAGATTGGGAACAAGAGGGTTCCACATGACCTGCCGAGGCCTTCCTGTCTTTCGGCAAAGAAGAGACGGTCAGTACTTGGAGCATCGGCAGAGGGGGTTCTTCGACAGCACCCCTCATTTTCGAGGAGGGTGAGGACGACCTGGCGTACATAGATGACGTGCAGGTCAATGACGATCCTGAAGGGCAGCGCGAGAGGCGTGAAGATGAGGCAGGCTCTGGCGCCGAGGGGACGGCTTCTGCTGGTCAGAGCATCGAGGAGTCTGGTGATGGTGTTCAGGATGACCCTCCGAGAGTTGTTCCCAAAGGGAGGTCTGACTAGGTGACCTGACTCGGCGCCCAGGCCGCCGATACGCTGGATGTGGTAAGGCGCCAATTGGAGCAGCTTACCAAGAAAACCATGGCGCAAGAGAGGAAAGCGAAGGAAAATGAACTTCTGCTTTGGAGTCAGAGCGTCAGCGTCGTCTTGCCGAAAAGCGTCTCCATTCGGCCATGCGAGGTTTGGATGAGTCCAGTCGCCGAGAGGTTGAGCTTCAGCAGCTTTTGGAGGACACGCTTGATCAGTCTCGCGAGGAGGCTCGTCAGGAAGGGGTTGCCGAATTCCGTCGTTCCCTTAAGTTCAAGACGCTTATTAAGGAGGCGCTGGAGAGTTCGGTGAATATGCTTAGTTCAGCCCTTCTCGACTGGGGGTTGATCAGTCGTAGGCTCTTGAAGGGCTGAATATGAACGAGTGCTTTCTTTTGGAAAGCCGCTCATACCAGTGTCTATTCTTCAAGATGTCGGCGAAGAGGATGGGGTGGATGTTCGCTTTTGTTTCGAACCTAAAGGTAGTCATCCCCCCTACCGAAGCAGAAATGGAGAGAGCTGAAGGGATTGCCGGAGGGGTCCTAGTTCCGAATAAAGAACCAAGTTTTCAGGGAGAAAAGACTTCAGAGGAGCCCTTGGTTGTCTCTCCTCTTCGTTCGCGGGGCCCGATGGAGGCTGTGCCTCGAACCCCTGGTGCGGATATTGAAGTGGATTCTGATTCCGAGATTTTGAGGAGGGGGAGTGACTTGTAAAGATCTTTGTAACTTGTTTTGTAAAGAAGATCATAATGTAAAGCTTTTGCTCATTTCTGTGTTCTTTTTAATTGAGTATCTGCTATAGATATTTGTTGTAAAGCTGTTTGCCAAGCTTTTGGTAGGATGACCTAGGACTTCGAGAAGGGGAGTGCCCTTGAATGCAGTCGCCTGGGCGTTAAGTTAAATTTTATTAGGCCTGGGACTTCAAGAAGGGGAATGCCCTTGACTGTCAGTCGCTTAGGCTCTAAGTTAGGATTTGTTAGGCCTGGGACTTCGAGAAGGGGAGTGCCCTTGACTGCCAGTCGCCTAGGCACTAAGTTAGATTTTGTTAGGCCTGGGACTTCGAGAAGGGGAGTGCCCTTGACTGCCAGTCGCTTAGGCTCTAAGTTAGAATTTGTTAGGCCTGAGACTTTAAGAAGGGGAGTTCCCTTGACTGCCAGTCGCCTAAGCGCTAAGTTAGATTTTGTTAGGTCTGAAACTTCGAGAAGGGAAATGCCCTTGACTGCCAGTCTCTTAGGCTCTAAGTTAGGATTTGTTAGGCCTGGGACTTCGAGAAGGGGAGTGCCCTTGACTGCCAGTCGTCTAGGCGCTCAGTTAGATTTTGTTAGGCTTGGGACTTCGAGAAGGAGAATGCCCTTGACTACCAGTCGCTTAGGCTCTAATTCAAGAATTGAGACATTATTTCATGAAACTGATAATGTTGTAGACGATTTGCAAGTGTTTCATGAGTAAAATCTTCTGATGTCGTTGTTGCTCTAGGTCCTTGGTAGGAGGATTCCGTCATGCCTTGCCAATTTGTAGGTGTTCGGGCCAAGCACGTCGCAGATGATGAAAGGACCTTCCCAGTTAAGGTCGAGCTTGCCTGATGCCATGTCTCGGCCGACGGTATTTTTTAACTTCAAGACCAGGTCGCCTTGTCAGAACAGTCTCCTGTGCACATGCTTGTTATAATACTTTTCGATCCTCCGCTTGTGCTCTGCTTGTCGAAAAGCAGCTAGTTCCCTGTCTTCTTCGAGGAGGTCAAGCTCGAGTCTTCTTGCATTCTCATTTTATTTTTACCATTCGAAAAGAGCTGGTGGATCAAAGTTACTGGCGTGTTCGACGCGGGGGGAGTAGATTTCTAGTTAAACCGAGATGAGCGCTTCACCCCTGAAAATGAGCGAGAAAGGCGTTTGACCCGTGGCTGTTGTCGGTGTACAGTTGAGTCCCAAGATAGCTGCCAGCAGTTCGGCGGACCATGACGACCTGATCTTGTCAATCCGCTTCCTTAATGTGCTGAGGAAGTTTTTATTTGACGCCTCGGCCTGTCCGTTCAATTGTGGATGCTGAATCGATGCGAAGCTCAAGTTGATTTTGTTTTCAGAACACAGATTTCGGATGACTCGGCTCGTGAAGGCGGTTCCATTATTGCAGATCAGGGAAAGTGGGACTCTGAACATGCATATGAGCTGTGTCCAGATGAAGTTCGCGACACCCGCACCCGTCGGTTGTGGCATCGCCTTCGCCTCGACCCATTTTGAGAAGTAGTCCGTTGCTAGCATCACATGACGCAGGTTCCTTCCAGATTTCGAGAATGGTCCCAAAAAGTCAAGCCCCCACATCGAAAATGGCTAAGAGCTAGTTATGGGCTGTAGTTGAGCCGCAGGTTGCCTCGGGATGTTCGAATAGATCTAGCACTGCGGGCATTTCTGGCTAAATTTCTTGGCGTCTTTTCGGAGGTTTGGCCAGTAATATCCCTGTCGTAGGACTTGTAGAGAGAAATTCCATCCTGCGGTGTAGATTCCGCAGTCTTCGACGTGGATCTGTTCGAGTATGGTTTTCGAGTCCTCTTCGCGGATGCACTTTGCGAGGGGTAAAGAGTAGCATCTCTTGAACAGTTGCCCTTTGGACAAGATGTATCTAGCAGCTTTCACCCGGAGCCAGCGAGCCTTATGCCTGTCGTCTGGAAGCTCGTCTGTCTAGAGATAATGCTGGATTCCGTCCATCCAAGTGTCGGGGCTGGAGTCAATGTCGAAGATTTCAGGGCTTTCAAAGGCAGAGGACAGGATGTTCAGCGCGTCGCCTCTCTCTTCCTTGGCCAGCTCGTCTGCTAGTGAATTTATCTCACGGGAAATGTGAAACAAGAGGGCTTGTGCGAAATGTTGCAAGAGGTTTTCGGCCAGCTGAAAATACTTTTTGAGTACTTTGTCCTTCGTCTGGGAGGATCCCCTTAGCTAGTTCACCATTAGCTTAGAGTCACGGTAGATATGAAGGTGTCGCACTCCAAGGCCCTTGGCAAATTTGAGCCCAGCAATGAAGGCCTCATACTCGGCCTGATTGTTCGTGATGGGAAAATGTATCTTTCCTGATTTTTTAACTCGAACTCCCCAAAGACTTGTGAGGACAATGTCGATTCCTTGAATGCGTTCGCCGGAGGCCCCGTCGACATAAAGGATCCAAGGTTTCCGTTTCTCCGGAAGTTTAGGCTGTTCGGTTGTTGTCAGTTCGACGATGCAGTCGGCGAGCGCCTGGCTCTTCGTGGCCGATCTAGGAAGAAAATCGATGTCAAACTCGGAGAGCTCCACAGCCCACTTTTGCAATCTTACGGAGATTTTGGGTGAGTGGAGTATTCTCCGGAGGGGGCTGATCCGTTATCACCTTGACGGGATGAGCTTGAAAATAATGATATAACCTGCAAGCGGCAGAGATCAGCGCAAAAGAGAATTTCTCGAGGGGAAAATGCCTCACTTCGGCGTCGTGGAGGACGTGGCTGATGTAATGGATCGGGTGTTGCCGGCCCCGTCTCTTCCCCAACAAGAACCACTGATACTGAATTGTCGGTGGCGCTGAGGTAGAGGAGGTCTTCGCCTGGGAGTGGGGCGGAGAGTAGCGACGGTAAAAGCAAGTAATCTTTTAATGACTGGAAAGCTTTCCGACAATCCTCGTTCCACGTTGGGTGCTCCCCTTGAAGGATCTTGAAGAAGGGGAGGCAGCGCTCGCCGGATTTTGATATAAATCTGCTGAGTGTCGTGATCCTTCCGTTCAGCTTCTGTATATCTTCGATTGTTCGAGGCGGCACCATTTCTTGAATGGCCCATATCTTCTCAGAGTTCGCCTCAATGCCTCTGGTTGACACCATGTGCCCCAGGAACTTGTCGTATGCTGAGCCGAAAATGCTCTTGAGGGTGTTGAGTTTAATGTTGTAGGTTTGGCAAGTGTCTAATGTTTCGCGGAGGTCTTCGATGTGCTGTTCTACATTTTTGCTTTTGATCAGTATGTCGCCGACGTAGGCTTCCATGTTTCTCCCTTTTTTATTTTTTGAATACAGTATCAATCATCCGCTGATAGGTCGCGCCTGCATTCTTCACGCCGAAAGGCATCACCTTGTAGCAAAAAGTTCTTTGATCGGTGATAAATGAGGTGTGCTTTTCGTCATTCTCAGTCATTCGGATCTGATGGTAGCCCGAAAAGGCATCGACGAAACTCATCATAGAGTATCCAGCCGAAGAATCGACGAGTCGGTCTATTTTCAGTAAGGGGTAGAAGTCTTTGGGGCTGGCTTTATTTAGGTCTGTAAAGTCCACACACATCCGCCACTTCCCGGAATTCTTCTTTACCACCACAACATTTGCCAGCCATGACAGGTCGTGATTTCCCTGATGAATCCGACGGCCAGGAGTTTTTTGACTTCCTCTCGAATTACTCATTGCTTTTCGCCCCCGAAATTCCTCTTCTTCTGTCTGACGGGGGTTGCTCCTGGTTTGAGGCTTAGCCGATGTTCGGCCACGGCCCTTTCTATCCTTGGCATGTCACTAGGTTTCCTAGCGAAGACATCAAAATACTCAGAAAGAATGGCGCCCAGAGCGGGTTTTTCATTGTCAGGAAAATCTATGGAGATTAACACAATTTTTTGTCGGCGATGGTTACATGATCGTTTTGTTCGATCGGCGGCAAGAGGTGATCTCTGGGATCCAAGTGGTCTGTGTGAAGATGCGCATTTATTTCGAAACACTTTCTGGAGCTAGCCTTGTCTCCCCTGATTGTGGCAATGCCGAACGGCGTGGGAAACTTCACGCATAGGTGGTAGGTGGACGCGACCATTTGGAATGCCGCTATTGCAGGTCATCCTAGGATTGTGTTGTAGCCGGAGGGGGCATCCATGATGATGAAGTCAATTTTTTTGCTTGTTTCCTGAGGCCTTCTTCGAGAGTGACACGCAGGGTGGCATAGCCTACGAGTCGGTAGATGTCGCCGGAAAAGCTGGAGATGGTCATGGAAGGGGGGAGAGGCTTGCACTGACCAACGCTCATTTCGTTGAAGGCGCGGAGATATAGTATGTCAACCAAATTGCCGGTGTCGACCAAGGTCCGGTGGACATCACAGGCTCTGATTTCGGCGACGATGACGTTGGGGTCTTCGCGGTTGACCCCCTCTCCGGGAAGGTCGCTTACGGTGAAGACAATGTCAGGCAAAAGTGGGGGGAGTCCGATGGCGCATACCTCTCGGCACCTTCGACCTCGAAGGTTGGAGTCGTAGCCGAAGATTGACAGGACAGCCTTCTTGCTGTTAGCCTTCGACGTCGCTGGGGTCGGAGTGGTGACGGCCAGAGGTTCGTCATGGGGAAAAAGTGCCCGTGCTGCTTTCGACGGGAGTCCCTCTATTTTCTTATAGCCGGTGAGGTAGCCATTTTCTATATATTCGTTGACTTCTTTTGTCTCCGCGTTCATCTTCGAGAACCGGTCTATGTAATTGGGCAAGGATTCGTCAGGGGCTTGCCTTATCTGCCCTCTCATGGATTGTTCGGGAGGTAGTCCTCGATGTTTCGAATTTGGTGCGGAACTGTTCAGAGAATTGCTGGAAGTTTTGGACAAAGCCCTGGGGGATTTTGTCAAGCCAGTCCAGCGCCAGGCCCGTTAGAGTGTTCCGGAACAGACGACATTTGTACGCGTCTAAGATAGGGCCGCTCGTTGCCAAGGCATTCTCGAAGCGCTTCACGTGCTGGGCCGGGGCGATAAGGCCGTCGTAATCGCCGACCCTGGGGTCCTTGTAGGCTCGCGGTGCCGGCGCTGCCATTATGGCAGGAGAGAAGATTGTGTCCACTGGAGGGGCTAAAGGATACACCTCAGGCCGGCTTTCGGCGACAGCATGGGTGCTGGCCTTTTCAAGGGGCAATTCAAGGCGCTCCACGCTCTGAGGAGGAAGCGGCCTTCGAGAGGTAGAGCTAGAGGAAGAGGCCTCTACTGCTGGAGGAGGGCCGGAAAAGTGGCAAGGAAGGTGTTCATCGTCTGGGAAAGTGTGGCCACCGTGTTCGTCAATGTTTGGAGCCGTCGATCGTTCGCGACAGCATTGTCTTGAGGCAGGCGCGTTGCCTGTTGTCCACCCGGTGGTGAGTAGTTTTCGCCGTGAGTGTCTTCCATGGGTGGTTGAAGGGATCAGGCTAGATCCTGCATGAAGGCACCAAATTGTTGTGACGAGAAAACAACCAGAAGAACAAAGGATTTTTACGTAGAAAACAGCATGAGCGGAAAAACCACGGCTCTTTTCGAGGAGGCTTCAAGGATTTTCACTAAAATCAAGTTATCTGAGATTACAACTTTGATAGAAAAATTGGAGGTTTGAGGAAGAGAAGAGAATCTGAAAAAAAGGCCTATTTTTCCTGTTACAGTGAGATTCTTATACCCTGGTCTACCCTGTGGAGTCATTTCAATAGAATGGGCTTCAGTTCCAGTGTCAGACCATCAATGCTTATAAGGGGGCCACACCCTGGCCTCGACTGTACGATGTACGGACAGTGCGGTCCGAGGGCAGGGAGACCCATACCTCTTGAAAGCTGTATGGTCCCCGATACTGCGCCTGGAGACCGGTTAGTACTGGCTTCAACTGTTCTTCTCGACCTCTTCAATGTCTGCTGTTCGGGGTGATACGCCTTCCGTTCGACATCGAGCGCTCGTGACGCTGATGTCACGTAAACTTCCACGTGTGCGCTCCGGATAAGTCGACGCGAATCCAGATGCAACACTTAGGATTATATATAATTATAGATAAATTCATTGAAAAAATAAATCAAGACATTTTCCCTCAAAATCTCAGGTACCTTGATGTTACTTTCATTATGGTTCATGTAGTTTAGCAAATCGTGTACCACTGTAATAAATTCGCAAAGGAGGTTGTCAATGCCATTGATGACTTGGAGATTGCTGCGGTTAGACCTTTAAGTTTTAAGCAGATTGATTGTTGATGATAGCGATGAAACGATTAAGGCATTAGAAAGTAATCGAGACGCTCCGAGTGAAGAAGCGAGAGGAATGCCAGCTGGGCCTCGGGAAAATAAGAGGGGAGTTGCTCTTCAGGAACAAGAATTTAGCAAAAAAGATGCATGCGCAAAACGAGAAAAGTGCAAATGTTGTTCCAAACACATTTCGTGAAACTAGATTCTCTTAGAGACAATGCTACTTGCAATTTTACTATGAATCTTCAAATCACTAATACAGGTGCAGTTTTAGGCAAAAGAAAGCTCGAAGATGAGTGCTCAAATGCTCGTGTCGCACCTCTTGGGTAGGATATAATAGCTAGGAGGGGGGTGGGGGGAAATATAACTTGCTACTAACAACATCAAATTTTGATATCTCATTTGTAGGTTTCTGCTCATCTGATGAGATCTCAACTAAACTCCAGCCACAGAATTGGAACTAAGGTTGGAAGGATAGAAAACCCAGCTGCAACTAGTGTCGTAGTTGAAACTCCAGTTGAACCAGCGTGTGACAATCCAGAACTAAAAAAAATATGAGATGTGAGTTCCTGAGATATATAAATAAATAATATAATCTTGCACCTTTTGGGAAAAAAATATGAGACTAATAATGAAAAACTTCATAATTAAATATACTTAAGCTAGAATAGTACTGGGATGAGTGACCTTTTGGCATGTTTCGATTGTATTTATGTTTCACCATAGATACATCAACTACTTTTACTGTTATCGAGTACCTTGCTTTAGACTGTACAGACTCTTCTTCAGAAAGCAAATGTGGTCCTCCTCCCATTAGCTTCTCAACCTCCATATCTCTACTCTTAGCTCAGCCAAGGACAGTTCAAATCAATTTCATTTTCATAATCTTGAAAAGATATGTTATAAGTCAATTCCCTGGTTATGCATGAAGCTATTCACAACAATCCTTATCTTGTATCTTGACTCTCAGTTCTACATCTTGATCCACCCTTTTTTTTTTTTTGAAGGAAAAAATAAAAAGTGAATCAAGATGTAGAACTCAGATCCACTAATTCTTGAGTGTCTCTTTGTTACACCCCCAACCTGAATTCTCTTTACCATTTAGAAAATTCAGATTGGAGTATGAGAATCATAAAATATATAGATAATTATATTAAAATACAAGAGAGACCTATTGACAAATACATTAGATTGAAATACAATAAGTAAATTTAAAATTATAACAATAACGGCTAGGGGACCCCACCGAGTCCTCTGATAAGCTTAGCTCAATCTAAAAAAAAAGGTGTTGAAGTATCCTTCATCACCGCTGAAAATGAACATTGGGGAACGTCTCACATCTCGAAGTACTAGTTTGAAGCCCATACTTATCTCAGTCTTGATGTTGCCAACACCGACGATCTTCGAGAGACCATCATTGCTTGTTTTGAGAACTCCATAAGCCCTGGGCCTCTATGACGAGTATAGTTCCTTTCAAGATGCAACATTGTGCGCTAGTACCGATCAACCATACCATGTCCTAAAGGCAAGTCATGCTCTATCTTCAATAACTACAAAGAGAGTGACAATTTGGTCTCTTGTAGAAACTACAGTGCCCTTCTAGTCTAAAAAAAAAAATTGTAGTGCCCTTCGATGTCGTCTTCTTCTTGTCAGACTTCTCTCTCTCTCTCTTTGGCTTGCAGTAATTTGGTCTCTTTCACCTTCATGTATCTTGGATTCTTTCAATATAAGAACTTCAAATCCTTCTTATCAAGGATTTGCCTCGGGACTTGTCGCACCCTTGGGATTGCTTTCTTTGTTGAGTTAAGGGATGTGTAGTTCGATTTGGTTTTATTTAAAATCTATCGATTTAATCACTGGTTTAATAATCAAATTTGTTTGGATACAAGGTTTGGTTTAATTTGGTTTCATATCTATGAAAAAGGAACTGAACAAATTAATCGAAATATCACATATCCACATCTTGTTATCAGCTTTCTTTAGCTACAATGGGCCACAACTAGGGACCAAGGTAACTCAGCAAGTTCTTCCAGCTTCTTCAATTCCTTTTGAGGTCGTGCCTCCTATTCAATACTTCGATCCTACTGAGACAAAGGTATAGCTAGTCAGGTATAACTTAATCCAATTCGGTGTAAAAAAATTATCTTTTCACTCTTCTATTCATGCCTCCTATTCAGATTTCCCGGCTGATTTTTTCTGAAAAAGCAAAGTCAGAATGAAGAAATCACTGAGAGAGAAGCATTTTAGAGTTGTATAGACAAACACTTCTATATCCAACATAAAAAAAAAAAAGAACACTTCTATGTTCAATTAATGCACAGTTATGTAGCTGCAGGCAAATCAACAATGACACACTGATTTCACCCTACGATAGGTTTTCAAGTTGCTGCCATATGAAGACATTCATCTCATCAAATCAGAGAATAGATCATTTTGATTTAAGCCCAAAAACAAAATCGTACTTGATTAAAAAAATAACAATGATAATAATAAAATTTTAATCATGTATCATTTTTAGTTTTAGGTATGACTAAAATGGTTTAGGGACCAAACAGATTTAAGATCCTCAAATTTGATTGGGATTCAAAAGAAATCAACAGCTGCAAAATTTTAGCAGATTTACTTTTAAGAAAAGCAGGATCTGAATAATAAATTTAATCCAGTTACTATTTTTTTTCTGGCATTAATCCATGCTGTCAACTTTATTTGAGGATGGCAACTAAATAAAATAAACATTAGAAAATTAAAAAATAGCTAATTTAGTGCCATGCAGTTTCCAACCCTATAGTATGAAAGCAAGACAGTACACACACACACACGCAATCTCATCCCAGTAAATCAAAGGACTGTCTCACATGGTCCCTTAATAGTTTCAACATAACTGCTGCGGAAAAGGACCCACCCTTTCAAATAGTGCTGACAATCAATATACTCAAATCATGTTATTAAGAGAAAAACCTGAAGTTGCCAACTTTCACCCTTTGATGAAATGCTGAAGTAATGATCATGGGACCGTGACCTGCATGACAGCATTAATACGAATAAGTTGTTCATAAGAATGGGTTTTGCTTGTAAAAAAAATTAGCATCTAGCACGTAAGAAGATCTTTCTTGTTGTTTCAAGATAATTATTCCACGGAGCCAGAGGAAAGATGAGCAAAACAGGAACAAATTCAATGATGAAGAAAAGGAAGCTGTACACCACTATTATCATTAGACCTCATCTTTGTTGATCATCTACCTAAAATGACAGGCAGGACTTGCAAACAGAGATGAAGATGCAAATAACCCAAGAATCAGGACAAACAAATGATGAGAGGGCAGTGAGAAGCTGATATAAGGTGCATAATAGACATGATTCAAGAGTGGCTCAAAATTATGAGTAGTCAGATGGATACAATGATCAAGTCCTCAGATCTGTTCCACTGGGCTAGCTTTGCTGACTAGAACTGATAGTGATTTGACATGTAAGACAAAAAGATATAATCTAAAACAGTTCGATGTAATGACAACAGAAACCACTAGACAAGGCAGATTTTAATACTAAATATGATGAATGGCTGCAATGCTACAGACTACTAATACTAATTGCCAAAAAATATGTATCATGGCAACTCGGTACAAATCTATAGAATGAAAACAGTTAAGAGAACTATATCCACGCATGTAAAGTGTTTTACAAGAATGATGGTCTGCCAAAGGACAGAATATTGATGAATATCAAGAATCTGTAAGCATAATGGATCCATTTATTGCCCTTTTGCAATCATACAAGCGCCTGGTCAGATGTTATAAAAGAGAAAAAAGAAACAAGGGACATTTACATGCATCCACATTAAACTTACTAATTTATGTATTAACAGTCCAAATCACAGTATTATAATTTCAACAAGATGTTTAGGTGCCATATATTCTTTTTAGAATAGGAATACCAAGTTTATCGCCCCACTAGAATTGTGCATATAACTTTCATGTACAATATGTGGTTGAAATAAATCTTCTAAAATGACAGACGGTTGGGTCTTTTCTGTCATAAACTAGCTTTTTTTTTTGAAAGGTCATCATAAACTAGGTTAGAAGTATCTCATATACAGTAACACAACACAGTGGATACTGTGTGTAAAACATAATTTGAGTGTTTCGAGTGTGCACATTGTAAAATTCAATGGATGGATGATTAATATGTAAATAAATTTTACCATGACATGTATGTTTATCCCTCACGAACAATGAAGATTGTCAGCAAAAATGTCAAGAATGAAACTAGAGAATGCAGAAATTAGTGAGTGCATAATAAGCTTCTGAAACAATGTCAGGTTGCAGGCAATAAAATACAAATGAAATGTAAGGTGAAATTGAAAAATATTGCTGGCATCAACTATAACTGCAGTGAAAACGTGATATTCTGGATGCAATGACAAACATATGAAAAGGCAACATACTAGCAGACATGCTTATGAGGACAGGTTCCAAGCACATTAATTATACAATGAGAAATAGATCTTGCTGAGGACCTGGAAAATGGACAATCGGATCACAGTTCCTAGATAGAGGAACAACAGAAAAGCATAGGAGCAGTGAAGAAGGTCATGCATTTTTTAGCTGTCAGGAAGTCAGAAACAGGTAAATTGGATGGTATTATTGGGGAGGGCCACTGTAGGCATGATTGCAGCAGCTGCAGGAATTATTTCATGGTTTTCCTCCAAATATGGTCCAGCCTAAATCATACACATCATTAATGCTAAACAGCAGTATGAACCACATAAGACTTTAAATTATTTAAATTACCATAATATTTTCTTCAATCAAAGAACTGTCATTATCGTAATAGAACCTATATTTATTATGGTAACAGTACCTAGGGCTGTGTACGTGTAAAGACTAAAGAGAACCTCAACCAAACTGTGACATATATTGAAGTATAAAGGTTAGTTTGTACACCCATTTATTTTCATGTAAGTCAATGATTTGCTGGGTTTATTATTCTAATCTGGTTTATATATTAAAAAAATTAAGAATAAAAAATATTACCTTTAACTTTTATATAGGTCACATGACCCATCAACTAATTAATCACATTTTCCAATGTCCAAATAACCCTACCCAAAAAGAAAATGAAGAATATAAGGTATTGTTAATGGGGACCAAAGCAAAAGAAATTCCATCCACAAAAACTTAAATGAAGTGCTTCAACATCTACAACTTTCAAAAAATTTACCCTATTTGACTAAACAGGAAAAGGAAGAAGGTTCCACTGCTCTTTAATTTTACGTTATACAAAGAACAAGATGGTCTAATCCATTATATAGACCAAACGATAAGGTCATCTATGTAAAACAATTACCTAAATCAGACGATACCATTCTTAAGCTAATCTACTCAAAAGCATACTCATGCACCATCACCAATATGAGTAAATTAGGATTTTCAACAAAACAAAAGAAACTGTATGGCATATGTCATACAACTATAAAAATTTTCTCAAATAAAATTTATATGTTTAAAATTCCTGATATGAGAACACTAATCAAATAAAAATATTTCCATGAGGTTCCATATTTTACAATCCTGTTAAGACATCAATCCTTTTATTACCAGCAACTTCAGCATGGCTATGAATCATCCATCCAATTCCAGCACATATCACCAAGATTGTAGATAAGAACAATAATATCTGCAAATAACATGCATCAAAGTACTTCGTTTGAGTATCTTTTGTAAGCACGTGTGAACTAAAATGGATGGATAAACATAATGGTGATCCTCAGTGCACGATTACTGTAACCGAAAATTCAACCGTATCTAATGCAATACATGACATTTAAATTCATCCTAATACCAATCTTTTATAAAACATTTATCAAATACACCTTTTTTTTTATAACAGATCAAGTATGCTTTTAGCATAACTATTTGTCTTCCTATTTCTTTTACACAATTTCTATCTACTTCAGGGTGCACCTTCCATTCTCCATTATACAAGTCTACACCACATATTTGTTCACAGCAATCTTATCTTGAATAAAGATTACTCCAATACTACCTCTACTTTAATTCTTTTTATTGTTTACTTCCAATTCTTACATAACTGACCACAACTAGTTGTTGTCATCAACGCATAGACATGCCGACTTCAACATTCTCAATTGCAGAACTTGTTATAGCGATTTTGTTATTTTCCATCATTATAGAGATTTTGTTATGTTCCTTCTAAATTTTCTTATCTCACACCTTACTGTCAAAGTATTTTCTAGCTTAACTAGGTTTAGTAACAACTTCAGATGGGTCAGTCACAGATGTAAGGAGTTCAGGTGATGTTGCACATGAAGAGGATAGAGGAGCAGTAGAGGTACCACCAGATCCTGTATGCAGCTCCAAATGAAGAGACAGACCAAGCAGAGAAGAAAAGGATATGTAAGAGACTTAGGGGTAGCATTATGTTCGAACTCAAAATATGCTCGGTAACTGGACTAATTTTACACAGCTGTAATATGACTTGATTTCATTGTGACTCGAAGTCGACTCGCTCAAATAAAAGCGATCAAACTCAAACTCAAATAAATATATATTCACAATTATATGAATGCATAAATGAAGTACTTAATGTGAATACATATGCCACAGGGTGAGCCTGTAATAGAAAATATGATATACTAACATATAAATATATACTCAATAAGTACCATAATATTCAGCATGCATGATAATGCATGATTTATTCATGACATTCATGTTAATACAAAAGTTCAGCAATCATATCTGAACCTTAGACATGTCATTAGATGACACCTAAGCACCAAAAGTTAATAGATAGGTCAATGGCCAATGGGTCAACAAGCAACCAAGCATAGCAGAAGTACGTCGTAGAGGTCCTACGAGACATATAAAGAAGAGGACCTGCAACTAAGTCACAAGGTTTCCCATAAGGACGAACAGAATACCTACATTGCATGAAGGACACAAGGTCGTTTTAGAAGACTTCCTTGCCACAAACCAAGACGAGCTACCTCGTGCCTCAACTCGAGATAACTCTGCAAACCATGTCCTGGCCTCAGCATATGGCCCAAGGAAGGTGCAATTTTTCCCACATCCTTATATGATGACCACCATCATACCAACGAATCAGTGAACCGACACCCACCATAGTGGGGATCACAGCACCATATCCTTAAACTAGCTCAACCTCATTCTTCCATGTCCACTAGAATTAATTGCTTATCACAAGAAAGGCCAGCAACGATTATCAGGGGACAACAACGCCTATCTCCAGAGGATTTTTCAGCAAAGCATAACCTCCCAAAATATTCTAATGCACCAAAAACCTCCCAGGAACATCCAAGTGATAGCAACCTCCCAAGGAAAAGAACATCCTAGAAATCTTCAAAGGGGAGGAGTCCCAGCCATTACTAGGGGTCAAGAACCAGCTACAAAATAATATAAGTACTAATCTCCTCCACCTACCAGGTACAATCAGAGACATTGGAGAGAGATAAACTTATGTACATGTCTTATATATTGGCTTGTCACAATCCAATAATATGATATGTCGCTGTTATTAATGGTACATTTTAGATGGAAAAAATGCTGCGTAACAAGGAAATTTCTGTCGCTATTGCTCTAATTTTCTTTCATGTTATGTCATTCTATTATGGTAAATAAATATAATTTATAATCTCATTTTAAATTTGAAATTTCATTAAATACTCAAAGATGCAAATATAACGTGTTCAAATACCTTCAAAATACATATAACTTTAATATAAAGAATGAGGAGATTACATTTCTTGAGAATGCAACCATTAATAAAACAGACTGTACTCAGTTGATAATCAAATGCACAATGACTATATCATATTTATTAATAGCATACTAATCCAAAACTATACAATGTAGAAACATAATTAGAAGTTGAATTAAAAAAAAACATAATTAGAAGGAGCACACAATGAATATTCTTAAAAGATGTAATCGAGTACACAATCTTTATTAGCAAAGTATGTACTTCATTACGACAAAATCCGCACAATAGATCACACTTCTATAATTCTTCTATATTATACTCAAGTGTGTCCTTGAATGCCCTTAAATCCTATCGAGTACACTTTATACACAATGTATATTCAATCTTAATATAATAGATAATACCCTATTACAAAGAACCATCCATCTATTATTAAAGATTATACTCTTGCAAGTTTGCAAAGTATAATCTGACAGTTATTACGGATTGTACTCCATCTTAATTAAAACAATAAATACAATTAATCAATTATTAAATATAGTACCCAAGTACAATAACATTGATATAACAGACTGTACTCTATTATAGAGTACAATCAGTATGTTATTAAAGATTGCATCTATTACAGAGAACAAATTAATAGTTGTTATGGATTGTACTCTATCTTAATTGAAGCCCATGAGTACAATAATTCGGTTATTAATGATTGTACTCAAAGTATGATAATCTTACAAATTATACTGTACTATGGAATTGAATAGGAAAACCTGATCGAGTACAACATTACTGTTATAATAGATTGTGCTCAACTAAAATTCTTTAATTACTTGAATTAATCATTAATGGTGAGTACTCCCAATATATGGAAAGCCCTCTATTATTTATAAATGTAATTAATGCAACAATAATACGTGGTGAATGTAGTAAATTAACTATACTAATATAGATGAATGATGTGTACTTTGAAGTTAGTGTTACTACAAATCTAGAAGTACCATTCCCTAGTATTGTTAATCCATGTGTCTCTACCACATTGAGATTGTTCGGATAGACAAATAAAAAATTCACATACCATTTGTGAAGCCTGTGGCTGAAGAGGGCAGAGAGTGATCGTCGGGTGATATCTTAAGAGAAAGGAATCACTGAGGCAAAGTGCAGCTCCTGACAGACTTCTAGGCCGAACAATGAGTGACGAAAGGGGCATAAGAATGAATCGTCACACATTGAAAAGGGAGGAAGATCCTAAGCTGTATAAGTAGATAATATGATCTCAAATAGTAGAGACACTTTTGGGGCAAAACCATAAGACTAATGATGGCAAACTTTATAATTAAGTGTGCTTGGGCTGGAGTAGCATTGGGATGGGTGACCTATTGGGACGTACTCAAATCACGCAGTTTTTCTAAAGTTAAAGCGAACTATACCTCTGCAATGGGATCATAGAATGTTACACTATTAGAGAATACCCCAGTGAAAGCAGAAAGAGTGCCCTGCCACCCACCCAAACCTATCTTGCGTAATTCCTCCCAGTAATCGAGAAAGTGATGTAAAGCACTTTAAGTCAATTAAGAATGCCATGGTATTCCTACTTGAAGGGTTTTCCATGCCTAAAGTGTTGCCTTATTTCCTTTTCTTTGTTTTGACCTGTGTATTTTCCCTAGTGCCCTTCACTTTCACTCCTCTTTCTTTCACAATCTCCCTACGGGTTCTAGGGGAGCCATAGTTGACGATCCCCCAACGTGAGATCGGCCGTTTATCTAAGTTGACTGAATTTAGCGACAGCATGCAAGATTGAAGGCAGGTAACTAGAGTAGAATCAAACCGAAAATTGATTCGCGATATGATGATTCGCAATCTACCTGAATCAAACTTTAATCAAAATTGAAAGCTTTTGTATCACATTGAGATGAACTCGCCCGAATTCGGCTCCATCCCGGCGGTGAAACAGGGAGCCTCCACCCATCAAAGAGCAAAAAGGCAAGGGCCGCGAACAGAGATGCTGGCACAGGATTACCACTCGGAGCGAGAGGACACTTGACGCCGTTCTTGCGCCACCGGCGAGCTCATCAAATTGGTTTCGACGGCTCTTCTATCGCCGGCGCCGAGTAGAACGCCCGACAGAGGAATGCCGCAAGGCGGCGCCGATGAGCACCGTCGCTCCTCGTTCTTCGCCCGCTCCGGGAAAGTGGAGGCCCTACATGGGCCCAGTTAAGGCTGCAATTTTATTTTTTAATTTTAAAATTTCAGTAACTGCATTTATATTTACGAAATTACTCTTTTATATATACGTGAAAGTTAAAATTACATTTATAACATTTTAAATATTAAATTTTTGACATCATGAGCAACAACTAGTTTGACTAAGATGAAATAAAATTTAGTAAAAATTTACAATCAAATTTAATAATATACTTTAAAAAAATTAAATATATCACTCATAAATTTTTTTTATATACAATATTTTTAAGTTAAATATTTACAAACGATGCTCTTTATTTTGAATGTAAATTTACAAAAAATATCCCACTCTAATTTCTATTTATCATTTCTTTAATATAATTAGAATTAACAGATGTAACTAAAATTTTACCTAATTAGCTCGAAGAAAATTCATAATAATAGAGTTATAAAAAAATGAAGGTATTAAAAATTGTTTAAAAAAATAAAATAAAAGAGATTTAAAAAATATATAAATAAATTATGGTTATTATTTTTAAGTCAAATATTTACAAACAACTTCTCCTCATTAATTCTAAAAGATCCGAATAAAGGATTTTATAAAATTATAATTTTAATATTTTTAAGAATAAGGTATAATTTAAATGTTTATTAGCAATTCTATTCGGTTTTTATTTATATAGACCACTTAACAAGGGGTGAGAGTTTTGGCCCGAAGATTAATATTCGCTCGATATTTAGATTAATATTTAGTTTAAATCAAGCTCGGCTCGAGTTATTGAGCTGAGCCACGAGACATGGTCCAATCAAATTGAATTATTTCAATCTCTATTTTTTAAATATTTAATAATTTATTATAATTATTTATTATGTGTTAGCTATGATTAGGATATTTGTTAAGTAATATTGTAGGAATAGTTAATTTAATTTAAAATCTTAAAAAAAACATTTTTTTAAAGAAAAATTTCAATTCATGTCAGCATTGAGTTGGCTTGATTAAAGCTTGCGGTATCTCCAAGTTGAATCGAGTTAGTTCAAACTCAAATCAAATTGATACGAGCTGAGTTTAAGCCATGCTTGGCTCAGCTCGAACACGGATCGTTCTCACTCCTATAAGTTCTATTTGGCGTGAGAACTAAAATCAGGACTAAAATGATACTAGTTTAAAAGGCAATAATAATATAATAAATAAATTTTTTAATCATTTATATCAATTTTAATATAAAAAATATTATTTTACTTCACATACTTAATAATTTTTAATAAAAATATCAATTTTATTTCACATCTTAGACCAAAATGCTCGATTAAATAAATTTTTTTAATCATTCTACTTAAATTTTAATATAAAAAATATTATTTTATTTCACATACTCAATAATTTTTAATAAAAATATCAATTTTATTTCACATTTTAAACCAAAATATTTAAATCGAGCATTTTGGTATAGGATGTAAAATAAAATTGATATTTTTATTAAAAATTATTGAGTATGTGAAATAAAATAATAATTTTTATATTAAAATCTATGTAAAATAATTAAAAATTTATTTATTTATTATTATTATTATTATTTAAATTAGTATTATTTTCGTCTTGATTTTGGTTCTCGCGCAAAACAGACCGTAGTTAACTAATGATGATAACCCAAAGTGCCTTTAAAAGGGATAAATAACATTTTAGTTGGAAAATTAGAAAAATAAAGGAGATTTAATAAATTAAGATTACACATAGTAATTGGTATTATAAATAGTTAACCAACAAAATTGAACTCATAATAATGAGAGATAATAGAAAATCCGTTAAATAATCAATTCCTTTTTTATAATAAAATAATAAAATTCGAAATGGACATTTATATAGTAGATACAGAAATTGGAGTAATTTATGAATTTTATCATAAATCTCAAAATATTATAGTTATTACATCTAAAATAGCTTTTTTTTATTTTTTACATTCTGTAGTAAATTTTATTAGAAGATTTAACCATTATTAAATCTCAACAAGATCTCAGTCATTGATCGTATCATTTAACAATCGACCTTCATGTTAGGGCATCGCAGAGCTGTATTGGTTTTGGCGGCAGCGTATTCACAAGAGGCGGCAGCGTATTCATGCAAGGCGGCAGTGTATTCTTGCGAGACGACGACGTGTTCACGCGAGCATCACTCTGCTATTTGCATCTTCTTCTTATGCGAGCATCGAACGTTTCTAAGGACGGCGGCGACAGAACTCTGAAGCTGCAGAAAGGTTCGATGCTCGTTCGTGATGCCCGCGTAAGAAAAAGATGCAAATAGCAAAGTGATGCTCACGTAAATACGCTATCGCTTCACGAGAATATGCTGCCGCATCGATGAATATTCTACCGCTGAAACCAATGCAGCTCCGCGATGCCCTAACATGAAGGTCGATGGTTAAATGATGTGATCAATGAGTGATATTTTGCTGAGATTTAAGTACGGTTAAATCTTCTAATAAAATTTACTACAAGATCTGAAAAATGAAAAAAAAAAGTTGTTTTAGATGAGATATCTGTAATATTTTGAGATTTATGATAAAATCCATAAATTAACCTAATTTCTGTGTCCACCATGTAAATGTCCCAATACGAAATGCTGTTCTACGAAATAGAGTTTAGAAGAGCACAAACAGTATTGGTTTTTAAATAACTTCTATAATTAGGACTCATAAAAAAAACACTTCATTAAATTAGGACTTTCTCACTAATTTCCTATTTTTTAACTCAAGAAGGCTTTTAAAAATTATGAATTTGCAAAAGAATTTAAAATCTCTGAAGTCATATTTTATTTTAAATAGAACATTTTTTAGGATACTAATTACTAATAAATTTCAACAATTTACCCATAATTACATTTTAATTTATATTTTTAAAAATTCTTCACTTAAGCTCTTAATTATTTTTTTTTGTGAAAATCATTAAAAATGATGTAATTTTAACATTGCGATGCCCCCACCCAAACTATCGATGCATCATAAAACGAGCACAGAACATTATTTACATGCCAAATATTATATTTCAATTATTTTTAAAAATAATTGCACCTCAGTCCTGAGATGGACCTCATATTTCACACAAGTCTAAAAACCAAAAACATTCCATCTGAATCCCTCTCACTCAAAAAAAAAAAATTTCATGCAGATCATTTTTTATGAATTCCATCAATTTCTATCATTAGATTGTTCAACATTTAAATTTACTCAAAATCTAAATACTTTTAGTTTTATAGATTTGTGAGAAATAAGAGATTTACCTCTAAATCCCAGAGCCCGAATATAATTACTCCATTATTTTTTGTTTGGTTTAAAATTAACCATAAAAAATCAATTGAAGTCATAATCTTATAATTTTTCTCAATACCATCTAAATATATCATTAAATTAAATAATCAATTTATCCAAATAGCATCACATAACATCACAATAGCCCTAAAATCAAACTAATAAAATAAAATAACAATGATAAATTATAGATAGGTCTCCACAATTTACTCAAAGTTACACTTTCATCCACATTTTTTTTGAAAATTTCATTTAGGTCCCTAGAGTTTAAAATAAGGGCCTAAAAGCAAAGCGAAATTGATACCTTATAAGTCTATCATTTTATTTTAGTGACCCAAGTGAGATTTTAAAAATATGAACCAAAGTGAAACTATGGGAAAACCATAGGAACCTGTCAATAATATGCTCAAATAATAAAATAAACCAGCATGTTTTCCTTTCACTTTCTTCTCTAATAATAGATAATATTTATTTCTGATTTCAACCCCAAGTTTTAATTACATCTCAAACTATAACATAGATGAATTCCAAAGGGCAGGAAGTTATACATTCTATTCTATAGATGAAAAGCCCCTTCTTGTAAAAGGAAAAACATAGCAGAGAATAGCCACACAAGCTCTACAAGACAGGACTGAATGGCATTCCTTTGGTTCATCCTCATCTGCAAAAGATAAAACAGTGAATAAAAAAAAATGCAATTTTTGATTTCGATTCCGAATTAGATTAGAAGTAACTCAAACATTAAGACAACTGTATAAAAGGTACAAAGGTTAACCAACATCTCCTTTGAGGATGGCATGTCCTTCTCCCAACAAAAATTACCTAACGTAGCATAGTGTGTCAAAAAGTCGATCGCATTATTTACGTTACGTTGTACACGTGTGAGTCTGCAAAATGCAAATGAAAGAAATATGTTTGCGACATACTCAAAAACAAAATTCCTCAAGTCATAACAATTATGGCAATGGTGATTATTAGCTCATTTTTTCGGCCCTTTCCTCTTGGTGATATTGTTCATTATCGATAACGCATCAGCATAGTTGCTTAAGTTTATACTAATTGTAGTACTGAACGAAGGAAAATAACAGTAAGAACAAACTGCAACAAGAATGATGCTGTCTTGGAACTCACCGTGGAAGTTCATATCGATGCCATGAACTCGTTTCGCTAATAGAAGCCTCTGCGCAGGCGGATTCATGTTTTCAGATCATCAGACATTGCAGAAGGTATGCAATGGGTGGTAAGAATATCTAGAGTAGCTGCCTTTGCTGTCTTGGTCTGAAGAACAACTATCTGTATTCAGAGTATAAGGGTTGATCAGATGTGTAAAGAAATACTTTTGTTTTGTTTTCTTCTTAGCAACACTTCAATGCTGGGATTTGCAGTTTAAGCTTTGTGGTTTGGGATCCATCATAAGTAGATCCAAATTTTTTAATGATCTCATTTAGGTCCTCAAGTTGAATACTGAATACACAGGTGTAAACCTCAGGGACCCCAATGAAATGAAGAAGCAATGAGGACAGATGAGATTGAATTAAATTTTGGCAGCTACGTTGAATGGATACCAAACCTGAAGGACACATGCAATTTACCTTTTTCCAATTTTGTCAAATTAGACTTTAATTAAGCCTCTAACAACCAACCAGCAAATTTCAAAATAAAAGGTCAACAGACGCTGTAGCAGAATTGGTCCTTACTCAACCAGGTTAAGTTTTTCCCACTTCAAGCAAGTTGGTGGGAATATCATGCCATCAGACCGTCAGTTCACTCCAGATGGATTCTACAGCTAAAGATTGATGGATGGATAAGTAGAGGTAAGTGGGAATATCTTTTGATCAGCATGTTTGTGTAGTCAAAAGATAAAATGTCAATGAGCGTGCTAGACTAATCCGACTTAACTGTGAAACTTTATGACTTAACTGTGAAATTTACGACTTAACCATGAAATAGACTTTTGCTTTAGAGGAGTTAGCTCTAAAACTTTTGTTTTTTATTAAAGCTCTAAAACTTCAAAGTTCTAAGAATTGAAAACTTCCTACTGATGTAGGGTACTTGTAAGAGAATTTTCTCATGTGCTAAATTGTGCAAAATCGCACAACTAAATGACCAGATTACCTAAATATAATGTAATTGAGCTTCACAAAGGAATTAATTTGAGGAAATTTAACCATATGATATTTAGGTCTCAACATCCATGATCTTAAAGTGATTCAAACAATTGGAGGCATCAATTAGTAACGGTCTAAGCTCATCAACAAAAAATAGCTCTAAACTATGAAAACAAAGTAGCATGCACTGGGGAGATAAGATGTGATTGAGCACTATTGAGCAAACTTTAATCCATACATGCAATTCCAACCCATATGGCATCCAAAATTAAGAGAAGCATGAAATGACAATGTTTAACAAAAAAATAATACAAGCATAGGTAAATTTAAAGGGAAATTGAGGAGCAAACTAAATAGAAATAATAGGAATAATCTATACCATGATCTAGGGTAAATGATAAGAGGGTAAGTTAATGATACCATAAGAATAAAATATCTGACAATCCATCTTGGATCGGTAACTATCTCGCACGGAGGATCGGCATTGCACGAGCTACTAGATCAACATCACATCGACTTACTTCACCAATCGACGCAGTGGTGATGACGAAGCAACAACAACCAACGACGGCACAGAGAGGGTTAATAGGGGGAAGGGGGTCCTGGCGAGCCCTTCTTATTCTCTAGTGAGCTGATGACGGCGAGGTTAGCAGGGTCAACAGGAGTGGCGACAACGACAGCATCCCATGATAGCGATGAGAGCCTCATTCAAGCTCATTCCTAGTAGCAGCAGATTGACGGCGAAGGCGGTGGCGACGTTAACGAGGCGTGCGACAAGGATCACAGGGTGGTAACGCTAGTGGCAAACGAAGGAGATACCAGGACAGTGGCCAGACAATGAGGGCGAGCCCCTCTCGATCTCATTCCAAGCTGCAATGAACTGGCGGCGCGGTAGCAACAGATGTGACAGCATCGGGACGGCGTGCAATGACAATTGTAGGGTGGCGATGATAGCAATGCGGAAGCGCTGGGTGGAGGTGCGAGGTGGCGAGAAGAAGGCATACAACATCCTGTGATCCAAATGTAGATGTATTATTCAGTTTAGCTTTTAGGAACTGCGTAATTTGAGTACTTCTTAGGAGATCACTTATTCCAACACTACTTCATCTCAAGCACGCTTAATTACATTCTCCCAATTAGCCTCATAGCTTTATTCTAAAAGATATCTCCACCATTTGAGATCACATTATTTACTTAACATTTCAGAAACTTCCTTTTCTTTTCGATATGAGACGATTCATTCCTAAGTCTCTTCACCTTGAAGCCTGCCAGAAGCTGCTTTTTATCTGAGTAATTCTAATTCACTCATATGGACATCACCCCAGCGATCACTCTCCGCCCTCTCTAGTCCTGAGTTGTCATATGGAGGCTCGACAACAGAGAGCTTGTAGGCTTATCTCTTTTTGGTGACGGCGAGCAACTTGCAGTGGCTACGACATCCCGCCTGGCGGCAATGGCGATGCAAGAGGCTACTGGTGGCCGCTGGCTGGGGGGTCCTCTCTAAAATTGGGGTTTTCAATCCTTAAAACTTACCCTAATTCCCTCAACTCATCCTACATGTACTTGAAACCCATTAATCGTAACCCTTGATATCTAACAAACAAAATCCCCACCCTACATAATGCCCAAATTTAGTAGTTACGCATGATTCACAAGTTCGATTTCATGTTTGACCTCATGGAGGCATTCTTCATACTTCCTGGAATAAGACTAACTACTTATTCACCAGTTGGTGGATATTGGGTTCCTTCTTCATAGCCAAGGTATAGACATTTTCATTCCCCTTTTTCTATGCAGATATACGAAGGAAACATTGTGGAATGGTGTGTATTACTCATTTTACATGGGTAGCAACTTCTGTCATATGGGACTAGGGATATGAATATGTACTTCCCATCATTTACAAGGTGATTCATCTGCCTGTGGAAGTAGGAGACATCTACTCAGTCATAAAGGTATGGTGATGCCAGCAACACTAGGAAAATCATTGGTGCTACTTTGCACTCTACTTCATTGAAGAATGCCTTAGAAATGAGGAACTTTACACATCATCTTTGGTCGAAGCATACTTCAATCTCGTTTGGCAACCATCCTAGAGTGTAGGGACTCGAGAGAACATTGGTTGGTAAATCAAGCCTCTCCACCAATGCTCTTGAAATAAAATTTCTCTAGCTACTGGTATTGAAGATGGAATCTACAAACTCATTCTTCACTTGGCTTCTTCTAGAGGTTTGACTTCGGTCCGGAGTTGTTCTCAGAGATTCCAAATAGTGCTCTGCAGAGCCTTCCTATTCTGCTCGATTGTAACAACAAAGGTCACAACTTGGCACAAATCTCTAACTGGGAAGAGCTTTAGCTTAGTGGCTATGTTGCCATGTAGCAATAAATTTCAAGAAAGTTGTGGCTACATCAAGTACGACACTAGGAACAGTACTTAGTGCCTAAACTCGGTTGTGTAATCTTGAACAATCAGACCTTGTCTTTGGCAAAGTTTGTATCACTTTCTCCACCTCTTTTCCATGTAACCAACAGGGTGGAACTCTTCTCATAGGAGCCCTTCCATAGGCCCCCATAGGGCCTTCAATGTAGGTATATAGGCATTCCAATATCTCAGAGCATCGCAGGTCATCTTTAGTTGGGCATACAATACTAGAGTAAAAGTATCAAAACTATAGATGCAAAAATAGGTTTACATTCAGTCAAGAAAGATATCTCATCAATTGAATGAAAGTCAATCCATGCTTAAATTCTAATAACAGTGATTGGTGTATCTACTCGAAGAATTGAGTTCCCATGAAATTGAAGGAACCGATAGGCTCTCCCTTTGGCTTGTTCTATTTTTAGATTTGACACTAACGCGACAATTGCTAGAAAAAAAATTTGAACATCTTCCTAATCATTTTTATTTGCCTCAAGAATCAATCCACAAGAATAGCAAAGTCTCCAATGTTCTTGCCTTTGACCATGGAAGCTGAGCGAAAGCTATGGAGAGAAATCAAAGGAGAGAAAATTTCCTCTTAAAGCCCGATTCTTATTTTATTGTCCTTATATTAGCTTACAATCCGCTATAACACATCTATAAATGTTCCCTATTTATAAGGAAAAGAAGGTACAGGCTGCTTATTTGGTCAGACTGGATCGGATCCAATCCAATTAATCCAGTTGGGTCCGGTCAGAACCGGAATTGGGTCAAACCGATTCCACAGAAGTGGAACCGCTCCAGGCTCGAGTCTGGACTGAAATTAATTTTTTTAATTAATATATATATATATATATATAATATCAATGGGCTGCGTGCCAAGCTGCCAGGTGCGTAGCCCACATATATTTCAGCGGGCCGAACGTGCTGTGCGTCGCCCTGCTTGCACACCCCCCCCCTACCAGTTCCAGTTCCATGGAACCGGTTAGATCCATTACATGGGACTAAAACCAGATTGGACCGGTTTGGGCCAACCAGTTCCGGTCTAGTCCAATTCCTTATGAGCTGATTTCAAAGCAATTCGAGGCCAGACTGATCCAATAAACAGCCTGAGATACAAGTAGGCATCCACAGACATTTCCTAGTGCAATCAAATTTCCCACTTGTCACCATTACACTCATTCTCCATGTAAGATACAAGTGCCACATTTCTCTATTGTTCAACAAAGTGGAGCAGTGCCTATGATACTATGGCCAATCCTTATGAGAATCTATAACAATCTTTTGGGGTTGTATGTCACATTGTCCTGTATTGGTCTTTGTGAATGAACTTCAAACGATTAAATAGAATTAATGATCAAGGCACCTCGCTCGAGGACCGTCGATGGTACTTATGGCAAGTCTTAAGGGATGATCACAAACGAGGGCAGGTTCCAAATTTAATCACGGATTATAGATCTTTAATCATGGAATTTCCTCAGACGCCTCTTCGAATGCTCTTTGGGATTTTTTCCTCATATTCCCCTCCTCGCAAAACTCTTTGTTCGTCAAGACCTTCTATTCTCAACTTACTAGTGGGTCGTCAGACCTCGATCTTCTTCATATAAGGACTTGATCCCAAGTTGTCAATTCTCTTACCATCCTCATGAGTGGTCTTTCATTCGATGGTGAAGTTTAATTTAGCTAGGTTACTTGGTTGATTTGAAGTACACTAATTTGAATCTCTTGATCAAAATGTAAAGTCATTTTTAACGAAGCACTAATAGGAATAAGTCAAGAAGAAAATAGGATCTAACATGTTCCTAGTGGCTAGGTTATTTCCTAAATTGTATACTTCTTAAGTCACAACGAGACAAAAATATTTCTTGTGACAAGTAAACCATTTCCAAAGTAGGATTGCATGTTACGATGAGGTAACATAACCCTGATGCCAAAAATCTTATTTGAAACTAGGATGCAATGGTGAGAATAGAATTAAAGCAACTCATCATACAACAGGATCAATAAAGCGTTGGGAAACCGATATACAGTATGAGAGATTTGAACATTTGGAATTGAACTATGATTTTCGATCACATTGAGGCAACACAATCCTTGCCAAGAACCCCATTTTAAAGCAAGAAGGATAATGAACAAAATAATGGATGGATTCGTTGGTAAGATAGAATTAAAAGCCATCAACAGCAGAAGCAATATAGCATTAGGCAACAAATACACTGCATGCATGAGAGATTATTTAGACCAATGAACCAAATGATACTGTTTACTACGAATCAACCATGAAACTACATGAATGAAATGAAGTGATAAAAAAACAATTGATAAGTACCACATAATGCTTTTAACAAGGACGAATCATTGTTACTCCATATAAATTAACTACTACTTCAAATTCTGCAAATAGTAGTTAGTAAAGTCATTAGGATAGTTTGACGTGGTAAAGCATATTCTTTGAGTCTAGGCCCTAATTGGTAAGAGGAAGCTTTTGGGAAAGTTTTAGTTATTTTAAGGATAGAGAAAAAAATAAAGATATTTTAATCTCATGATATGAAATGATGTTATTTTAATATTGAGATTTGTATTAAATGTAAAATAAAATTAATTTTTTATTATTAGAATTTGTATGTGATGTGAAATAAATATAAAAAATTAGTTAGATATTTTTTAGAAAGATTTTGGATGAATTTGATACCATACCAAACAATACTATGCAATAAAAGAATATCGTAGAGTGTTACAAAAAAATTTTGCAGATAGCAATTCGAGCCTCTTCACTATTGTGTATGGATGTCTTGCAATAAACACATACAAAACAAAAACGTAATATTACAGAGGAAATGCTGATTGATTGACATGAATGTGTGACAAAACTAAATAGGGTATCATAAAAAATGATGATTGCATCCATGCAAGACCAGATTATCAATAGTAGACTTAGGTGGTATGAACATGAATAAAAGCACAGAGAATGTGTATCAGTATAAGTAGACAGATAACATTTAGCAAAAAAAATATGAAGGCAATGAACTAGGCATTTGTCTAGAGGTCATATAAAATGACTTTCATAAGAGAGTTTTAATAGCACAACTTGAGTTGGACAATTGATTCATAAAATTGGCTTGAAATAGTTGGAATGAGGATAGCATATTACATAAAACAATTTTTTTGTCCTTCCACCCAAAAAAAAAAAAAAAATCAGCTTATATGTCCAACTACAAATGCTAATAAGATAGGAATGCCAAAGTCTCAAAGGTATGAGCAATTCCCACTCGGCTCATACTAAATACGAGCAATTTCCTGCAACTAGCTGAACATTTAAATAAAGAGATGACGTGAGGCCATTAGACCAATAAACAATAGGCACAATTGACATCAAAAAGGGGAAAATCAGGCTAGCTTTTCAGCCTAAGTTAAGGCAAAGGAATGATTTCACAAGGGTAGTGGGACTTCATTAAATAAAGAAACAGAGCGATTGACATCAAATAAGAGTCTTCCCATAATACGGGAGAAGTGATCACAATATCTTATATGAGTGGTCCACGAACCCATCCTACCTTATTTAACAAAAAAATCTCTGGTTACAATTCCCCTTGCACAACAAAAACTTGAAACATATACCTGTTCGTACTCCAAGTTGAGCTGCAGAAATTCATCTTCACAATTCTCTACCATAGTTGCCAAGCTTTTCAGGTTCTTCACAGGTTTTCCATTCAAAGCAAGAACCTGAAAGGACCAAGGAAACATGAAACTAACGCTATTGTTTCAACTTTCTGAAAGTCACAAAAATTTCCTTCAGTAACATATCCGAAAGGCATTATCCATTTGAGACTACAATAGACTTGTAAAAAAATGGCATGTATACCAACCTGGGTATTGACAATATCTTCATACCCAATGTTGATATCAGCCACAAGTACCTGAGATGTTTCAAATAAAAAGAAACTCACCAGAATAACACAGAAATTTTACTATAAACTATTAAACTGAGAGACATTTTGCTGATAAGTCATTTATCATGAAACCGAGGTAAGAAAAGGAACCTGTGAAACTACAACCAGTTGCTCATCATGTAATTGTGCCATTGCATGTAGCAGTTTGTCGAGTAATTTAACAGGTGCTTCGAATTCATAATCTTTTCCATACTGCGAACAGTTAAATAGAAAGATAAGTATAAACTGTAATCGTACAATATACAGAGAAATAGTAGTGGTTTTCTCCTAGCCTAGTGGGGAAGGGAAAGGAGCTTATTTGGGTACCAAGAGTCTCAGATTCAAAGCACACTACCATCATAATTCCAAGTAGGGTGGGGAAAATTGTGGTATCTAGAATTAAAATTAAAAAAAAATATTTAAAAAATACATATGAAGAGGAATATTCATAGATAAATGCATCAAAACTTATAAGAAAAGTCAATGCTGCAATTCTCGCAAATAATTAGCTTAGGAATGTAATGAGAATTTTCATATTATTCCATGATTTGATTGGTAGTGGAGTGGCAAGACCATAATGAACTCCATTAAACATGACTGTATCAGTGAGCAATCAGTGTGGCACCTATAAAAGGGATTAAGGTTGGACGTTAAGGATCCAAGTTGTACATTAAAGAGAACAGGGGTAAACCAAAAATTAATCAAGATCTACTCATTACACATGAGCTTAATTCATCAATGCAAAAGTAGTCCGCAAGAGCTGAAGAGTCCATTCACAGGTCTTCTAGGGGTAATTTCATCTAATTTACCATTAAAATTGAGATAAAACACTAATTTATAGCTTCTAGGAAATTAAACTCAACCAACATATCAGTATCAGAGATTATGTAGAATATTAGAACAGACATATCCTCCAAATGTTAAAGCAAGGAATACTTGAAGAAAAGGCTAAGCATCAATGGACTATAGGCTTGTTGGTTGGGGATCAAAATTCCCTGTCCCACTGTAAATCCAAGTTGTAAGTTGATATTTCCAAGCACCAAATGAAACTATTTTACAATCATATAATTTTTAACAAAATAAGAATTTAAAAATACAAGAGTTAAACAGAAAATAACAAATGTGATAGGATAATTGCCCCCTCTAGGGTTTATTTTTAACTTTTTTATTTTTATATATTTTCACATTTTTATTTGTAAATAATATGTAAAAAGTAAAATAGTAGTTTCAACCCTAATTTAATGTTAAAAAAAAGACGAAATGACCTATCAAGCCATACTAGAGGCACCTCAAGGGCGGGTGATGCTCTAAAAAATGTGAACCAAATGGCAATGATCATCAAAGCTAAGTGCCCTGTAATAGTTTACCCTATCCATGACATCACTGACAACCAAACTGCTTTTTCACTTGAGCCCAAGAAATTTAAGCTCAAATATAAGCTAACTTGCAATAATCTCAAACCAAAGGATGCCCAAGGATATCAAAGAAAGAAATTGAACAAGGAACTTTATTTTAACATGAACTAAAAGAAGCATATAAGCTTAATTCAAGTTGTCTTCAATATAAAATAGGTTTGCTGCCATCAAGGTTAGATCAACACCTCTGAACGAAGATATGGAACGGAGATAGCTGTGAAAACAAACCCAGCAATAATGTAGTAAGATGGAGGCTTCCCCTTGATGTGAGATGGAATAAGTCTCTTGTGAGTTGCAAGTCTTATATTGAATTCATGGATTTTTCCACTCCGTAATACTTGAACCAAAGCAGACTCCCCGGTATACTTTTGGGAAATAAGGTAGCTGAAACCAATGCGTTCTCCGTGCCTGAAAGGAACTGAAGATCATAAAAGAACACTAGTCTTTAACATTTGAAGCCAAAGAAGGCATATTCTAGATAATCATGTGCCCACCGCTATGTTTTACCTCTACAAAATGGGCACATTTGAAGATAAAAATGATGCATTAGAATCATCTAAGAAATAATATGTACAATTCAAAGGTGAATTAGCCAATCTTGATGAAGACAAATAAAAAAAATCACAATAAATTAGGAGAACACGAGCAACTTTTAGATGAATATGCATAATTTGTGAGGTGCGAATAGTGACAAAGGACTGTGGGACAAAAAAAATAAGGGGAATGCAAAAGGTAACGAACAAATGTAGCACAAGTGATGTAGTTTTTCTGTGCCTCTGATTTAGGATTGTCGTGCAACTGATGTTTACAGAAGCTAAAGTCAAATCTAGGGCAATAAAAGGCAGATCATTTGCCAATGGAAAAAAAAGGTTGAGCACAAACATTAATTATAGGAATAACAACAAAACTCAAATAACAAATAAAACTGAATGTACCTGTTCCATCATTAGCAATGTTGATGCCATCAAAGCTCAAAATAATGTCTGATGGCTTCAAAAACTTAGATTCAGGTGCAGTGGGCTCGACTTTTCGAATACGAACACCTTTCTGGTCAGGTGCCATGCCCATTGCCTTCCGCAAATCTGAGTTTTCCATCTTCTGCCACTCAATTCCTAGTATAGGAAAACCTAGAGAAATTACAGCATCAAGTAAATAGAGGTAAGATGGAGAACAAGACGCATATTAGAACAAGAGATATCAAAGAAGGATAAACAAATTTTAATGCCAATGGAAAAGTAAATTTACTTGCAAGAAACATTGAGAACCTCAAGAACATTTTATGAAGCATAGAAATGATGCTCAAAAATAAGATCAACTATGGATAGAACAACAGGAAAAAACATGCAAATGAAGATAGATGACTTGTGAATTAGCAAAAATTTATATAGTATTGCTTTGGGAAGTATCAGTGTAACATCCCGTGATCCCAATGTAAAGGTATTGTCCGCTTTGGCTTTAGAAAAATTGCGTGCTTGAGTACTTTTTAGGAGGTCACCCATCTCAGTGCTACTCCAACCCAAGCACGCTCAACTATGGAGTTTTTCATCACTAGCCTCATGATTTTGCCCCAACTCTACCATTTGAGATCACGTTATCTACTTATACAGCTCAGGATCTCTCTCCCTTTTTTATGTGAGTCAATTCATTCTTGTGCCCCTCTCACCACTCATTACTCGGCCTAGAAGCTTGCCAGGAGCCACACTTTGCCTCAGTGATTCCTTTCTCTTAGGACATCACCCGGCGATCACTTCCAGCCCTCTTCGGCCACGGGAGTCACAGGCCCACCAGCTTCCGCCTAGTTCGTCTTCGAACCACATCGTACTGGGGGAGGTCGGCTTTAATACCATAATGTAACATCCCGTGATCTCAAATAGTAGATGCGCCTTTTGGGGCAAAACCGTGATGTTAATGATGGAAAACTCCATAGTTGAGCGTGCTTGAGCTGGATTAGCACTGGAATGGGTGACCTCCTTGGAAGCACTCAAGTCACGCAGTTTTCCTAAAGTCAAAGCGGACAATACCTGTACAATGAGGTCACGGGATGTTATAATATGGTATCAGAGCCGACCTCCCGCAGTACGATGTGGTTCGAGTGATGTCCTAAGAAAAAGGAATCACTGAGGCAAAATGCGGCTCCTGGCAGGCTTTTAGGCCGAATAATGAGTGGTGAGAGGGGCACAAGAATGAATTGTTCCACATCGGAAAGGGAGGGAGATCCTGAGCTGTATAAGTAGATAACACGATCTCAAATAGTAGAGGCGCCTTTTGGGGCAAAACCGTGAGGCTAATGATGGAAAACTCCATAGTTGAGTGCGCTTGGACTGGAGTAGCACTGGGATGGGTGACCTCCTGGGAAGCACTCAAGTCACGCAGCTTTCTTAAAGCCAAAGCGGACAATACCTCTACAATGAGATTACGAGATGTTACAATTAGAGTCTACTAGATAGAATAAAATAATCTACTAAATGGACTAATGACAAGAAGGCAAATTATAATAGACGGTATGGACTACATCACTTTCTCATAATTCAGTTTAAATAACTTGCATGATATTTGCTAAACACTGCAAATGGACACAACTCAGAACTAGATTTGCTGGCATTTGAAGCTCTTATTAGACATTAAAAGCAAGCATGAGTGGGCATAGGTACACTGCTCAAGACCCTTAAAATTACAAAAACAGAGTAGAAGCATGAGCAGCTGCAATCCTTAAGCCAAATAAGAAATTTCAAATCATATAGCAAAATGGGTATAAAAAACATGTAATATCATTATAACAACGATCACACAATACCTGTATACTCGCCTGACTTTTCATAATCATGAATAAAGTGCATAATTACAGGTGTTGGGATAACATAGCCTATATTTTCCACGTCTTCATGCTTAAGGGACTGAAATGCTATACCAACACATTTCCCCTTGTCATTTACGGCAGGCCCACCAGAATTTCCAGAATTTATGGCTGCATCTATCTGTAATAGAAACTTGATGAGAACTAGTTCAGGTACAAGAAATGATAGTATTTAAGAACAAATATTATAATGATGAGTTCATTGTAAATAAAATTAGGCAACTACATATATGCCATAAAATTGAGGTTGAATTACAGATTTAACCAATTTCAGACTTACAGATTAACCCTCCTAATCCGGCTACCTACACAACAACTACCAAACAAACATTAAAATTCAGGAACTGCTTAGTCCCTGTACTATTTTGATTATGTCAAATGTCAAAAATGGTTACTTCATTATTAAAATAAATAAATAATAACTAAATTATTTTTATCACATATTATTGTAAAATAAATAATAATAAAATGGTTACTGCATTATTATAAATGGTTACTTCATTATTATAAATATATAATAACATAACCTTTTAATATATTTTTATCACATATTATATAATTTTTAATATAAAAAATGTAATATATTTAATATATTTAATATATTTTTATTTAATAACAATAAATTTTATATGTTTTCTATAACATTTCCAATACAACAATCAACCTTATTTCACATCTTACATAATTAACTTTATTTTTCATCATATGCATGTCCACAATTTTCATGGTATAACCAAATTGATCTTCTGACCAAATAGAAATGCTAACCATCAATAAAATCCTTTATCGTCTTCAAACAAATGGTATTTCTGGTGTTCCACTCAATTTACTAAGTCAAACGTTAAAATATTTTTTCAAAAGGAAAAAAGGTTCTAACCAATTAAATTTCTTCAATTGTTTCAAACTGACACATTAATCACATCGTTTATAATAAATTGAATAGTATATTTTATACAATAAGAGAGACATCAAAATATAGTATACACAAAGATGCTGATAAATACTTTAACTATGGTGACTAACACCTATTTTGAACATTAATTGTGGTTGTGTAACTACCTAGATTATAGATGTGTGTATAATTCAATAGAGAAGTTATAACATGAATGTGACTCGCCATTTAATTTTTGTACAAAACGTAAGGGAATAACACTAAATAGGTACCACACCTGCAAACCTAACAACTCTGTTGATCCATGAACATAAGATAATATCTCCATACGTGATACCACACCACTAGTAACAGAGATTGTGTCCCCTCCAATCGGGTACCCTACAACGGTAACAGCATCTTGAAGTGCAGGCAAAGTACCAAACTCAACTGGAGAAACACCCTCCCAGAATTCATCATCACTGACAGTCAACAATGCTGTCAAAATAAGATAAAATAACTGGATCTTAGTGAATCTTTTTAAGCACACAAGTTTAGAAAACCTTTCATCAGGATAATATTTAGAACTCCTTGCCTAGGACAATAGAGAGACATATATTTAAGATCTATAAAATACGCAGTCCATAATATGTGGCTCATGGCACAAAACAAAATACTTGATAACCACAATATCATAGAACCACCCCGAGCTTTACACTATTTTCGTTAAAATAAAAAACAAAACTTTCATAAGATTTTTAAGTATAACATAAGCAACAACAATCACCACCACAAAGCCTTAATACCAAGCAAGTCAATTCAACAACATAGATTTCTCCTCTTTAGTCAATTCTATGTAAAAACATTTCTAGGGATAACATAACCTAACAATAGAGCATAGAGTGTTGGTTCAAAGGCTTTTAACATTGATTCTTTTTCCATTATGATTTTTTATTTTCTTAATTTTTTAGTTTTTTGAAATTTAAAGAAAATACAATAAATACCCCCTTTCACACACTCTTATTCTCATTTCTCACCCTCCATACTCTAAAAGCTCTTTAAACTTTTCTCACCTCCCAGAACATATAAACGAGTATACACAACATTCTTGAACTCTGATTTTGATGAGAATTCTAATTTAAAATATCATCCAAAAGAACCGTCAACCAATGGCTTGGAGCAGCCACAACATAAATTTGGCCCATTTACCCCATTCTCAGGCAACACCATCATATTTGAGAAAAACATGTCAAAAGGAGTAAGATATGTGATCATTTTAATTTAATAATAAACCTAATGTTAACCATTATCAATTATTGATTCCAAATTGTCTATTATTGATAAAACAAACGGTCATTATAAATTTATGTGTTTCAATAATAGTTAATAAAAATCCTTTATCAATTGAAAAAATAAAGCATATAGCAAAATAGAAACCGTAATCTACATCACAAATGTGGGTGGAAGTGCATATGTGAAGTTGTGAACAAAGTGGTTTAACTTTATAAAATTCTATTTACCAATCAACATGAGATGAAGCTTTCTTCATCGTTTACTCGAATCATTTTTACCTTATGAAGATCTACTTATTAATTTTTATATTCACTTATAATTATGGGAAACTAATAATTAACCCTTTGGATTTAGGAACTAACGAAGAAAGCCACAAAATTATTAAGTATTTTTTTATAGCACAGCTTGTTGTCATTACCTACATCTTCCATATTTTTTTACTAGCTTTTCAAATATTTCAAAAATTAATATAATTTGGAGTTGACCCTAACTTATGTTCTTTTAGTTTTTGAAATGGAGTAAAATTTTAAAACTTATAGGAAATAAATCTTCTGCTTTATTATATAGCCTATTTATTAGACCGCACAACATTTTCCATTAGGGGAATAGAAAATACCCCTGATATTGTACATTATAAAAGAATAAAAAAATGAAATAACCTAACATCTCTTTCGAGCGTCAGACTACCTAAGTTCCCAAGATAATCCCCCTCTCGTTCTCCTTCTAATTTAATGGAATTTGTAAATTTGACTTAGGAGGAAGGTTTTTTGAGCCAAAAAGCATATTTCATGTATTGGGTACCTGTGTAAAAAAGGGGGTCAACCTCAAAGGCTTGGATGGAATTACCCCAAAACGTTTTTCCCTCAACTACACTAATTTCTTAAGGAGAACTACTGATGATCAAAAAACATCAACTTATTCCTCTCTCCAAGCACTCATATGGTGCACTCATGTGGAGCAGAAAAAAGAACCAACCTCTAAAAAGAATATGGGAATATTCAATGTCTTTAGAGCAACAATAGCAAAGAAATTGCATGGATCCTAATTGACAGGCAACTTTCACAAGGTAAAGTTAGTTTCCAGCATTATCTAAGTGGCAAAAGCACTAGCAGATAATTTAAACAAGTTGCAATTTTATCTGCATTTGGGACTCCAGATCGTCAATGACATGAGTCTCCTAGATCGGAGTAAGGGCAGTTAACCACCATTGCATGCGATGTAGAAATAGTTCAAGTATCAATGACTATCTATAAATCGACATTCTCCACAATAGAGTGAACAATTTGAGATTATATAACCAATTTTTTAGCTTCCTCATTAAGCATGCTAACATGTTTTGAAGAATGGTTATTGCAGGATCCTTGAACATGTTTGTTGCTACTGAAGACTGAACTAAAAATTTCTATTCTACGACCAAAAAATTTGATTAATAACTATAATTTTTAAATATTTTAAGACTCATGATCCTCATGTTCAGAATTTAATTGCTCAATATTTATTTTATACACCATCATTATCATTTAATTTTGCAAGTACTTAGATCAACGATCATTATTTATCTCAATTAGTCACTTCCTCATACTAATATGGGCCCATAGTTTTCTTTGATAATTTTGATAAAAATTGTGAAAAAAAATGTTTCACATAATCTATTCTTTCAATTACATGTCATCAATATACTAGCACTAGTCCTTGATATGCAATCCAATTTTCCTAGTTTAAACCCAACCCACATTGTCACCATGAAGTTGAAATTGGTTTGATCTCAAGTTAATCTCACAAACAAAAGTTTATTTTCCATGATTTGGACTGTTATAATCTTAATCTGCTGTATAACCTTAAGCATCAAATATTAATATCAAATATAAACTAACTTGCCTAGTACTCAACAAAGATAGGGTGGGGTAATCTTTCAAAAAAAAAAAAAAAAACAAAGACACCAATCTTCTTCCAAAGTTAAGCAAGAAAATCTACAACAGTAGAAGTATTAGATTGCCTTCACATCATACATGCCATACATCCTCATCAATTAGTATTATAAACCTATTTTAGACTTCAAAGTGATGAGATATTCCGGTCCCAAATTTGCTAAGATGTCATATGATATTGATGATGGAAATCTTAAAATTCCTTAACTTTGTCATTGTCATAATACTCGTTTTACCTATTGTTCTACTATGCATGTATGATATTACCAACCTACTTTCTGTTTATCTACTAGTATTTTGCCCGTGTAGACACTACATAAAATTTCTTCACATTTCTTTAAAATAAATATATTTATTATAAATTTAAATAAAAATTATAAGATATATACTTAATTTTGTATTTTTAAAAATACATATTAATTTTTTGTATATAAATATTTTATGTTAGAAATATAAAGATATTAAAATATTAATTGAAACTTAATCACAACAAATAAATTTATGATTTTACATATGAATATTTATATTTTAACATATACAAAATAAAATCAATCAAATTTAATGATTAAATAATATAAATTAAATACTTAGTAAAAAAAATTATAATTAATTTAATTTAATTTAATTTAAATATTAATTGAGATTAAAATTTTTTAATTAACACTAATTTAGCTTAACTTATAATCACATTTTTAATTCATATTTAAAAATAAAAAATCAAATATAAAACTTATAATTTGTATTTAAATTTTATAATAAATGCATTATTTTAAAAAATATGAAAAAAAATTCATGCAAATTTCCTGTGCAGTAATTGTACAGAAAAATTAATCTAATAACTATTTATTAATAAAATAATATTAATATTTATAAAAATAGTTTATACAAAATAACATCATGTATTATAATTATGTTATTTTGTAAATAATTTATATTATAGAATACAATAATTAATTAATAAAATACTAAATTGATACTAAAATAAATGTACTCAAAAGCTTTGTTAGATCATATCACAATAACTGATACTTTAAAATTTTAGGAATTTCAAAAAATTAGCACCTTGCACCACTCTTAATTTGCTGATGTGTCACTCTACTTTGTAGACGATATTCTCATCCCTCTGTTTACAATATCTCTTCTATGGACCATAGTATTTCATCTCAGTCAAAATTTGAAACTCCATTGGAAATTAATTACTACTGATCCTAAGCACATATGAAAAATGAAGTATCCAACTTTCTTTTGCATGAGCTAGGAACAAGCAATAACGAAAAACTCGAATTTCAAAAAAAATAAAAGAAAAGATTCATGACACATGCCTTCAAAGCATCCAAACCTAAATATGCCATCTTGGTAAATGACTCAACAAGTTTGAAGTTATTTGGAAATGTGAAGAGTTATCTGGAAGTCCTTACCCAACATGTTGAGTCATATGATGACACACCAACTAAACAAAATTTAAAAAGGAAAAGAGCACCCAAGTCTGTTAATGTTATTCTTGGGATGCACCAGTTATTTCACATCTTCTCAATATTAACCACTGCATAGAGGATTCAAGACATTTAAGATGTGTAAAGCCTAATCAATCCTCTTCAAACCACCGAAGACCCTTGAAGCCGAATCTGTCCTATTACATGTTTTTGGGTTAAAACGAACTTTACGATTTCTATTCTCCAAATACAAAAATGGTTCCATTAATCTAAAGCTGTTTTGAGATCATAATCTAACTACACATATTCTAAAGCCAAAGCAGTTGTCAAACAGGCCTAAAAGTGGCATCTAATAAAAGTTTCAATTTACTAACCCAAAACATGAATTTTACACAAAACCCAATCAAAGTTAATAGTGAAAGGAAATTTCCTTTCCAGCACAGATGAAAACATCTTACCAATGTCACACTCGGTCCCAATGGCTAACACTGTTGCCAAATACTTAGTATCAGAACCTCTCTTCTTCAGTTTGACCTGGGTATAATGCTCCACCGAGTGAGCATTCGTCAGCACCCTCCTCCCTCCAATGATAAACCCACTACTACTCGAGCCGTACTGCCGCTTCCGCTGCCATGGCAACGAGAAATTTGGCTCCGTATGCACGCAGAACACCTTCACCACCGCGTCCATGGACGGAACGGCCTTCGCTACCTGATCCCACCTCGGCGGAGGCTCGCCGGTGGGGGAGACCATCACCAAACCCGCGCGCTCGCCGCTGCCGGAGAAGATCTGCGCCGGCCCACGTTTGAGAGCGGAAGACTGTGCCTTTTCGTCTCCAATGGCTAGGTCTTCGTCAGCGACGCCCTTCCGGCGGCTCTTGCGCGGCCGGCCTCGCAGCCGGTGAGGGCTTCCTGCGGAGGCGTCGGGCAAGGTTGCCTGGGCTTCTTCGGAGGCGAGAGAGGATGAAGGGAGGTGGAGGTCCAAGGTCTCGGCAACGGGCTTGTTGGGTTTTCGTCCTCTCTTTATCTTGGATTTGGACGGCTCCATTATCGCCGGCGATGAGCCGACCGGAGCTTGAATTAGGGCTCCCGACTAGGATGTAAATGATCCCCGAGCCGAGCCGAGCTTAGCTATTTTCATCATGCTATAAAATTTTATGGTAAGATGTCATTAATATAAATTAACTTTTATGGTAAATAATCAAATCATATGTTTATCATTTAGCAAATTAAGGATCAAAATATTTTTTTTTTTTGATATAACACTATGTACTATCATAATTATATATTTTATATTATTTTTAAATATTACAATAAGTACATCATAATTTTTTAAATATTACATTTAAAAGTTAAAAAAATGTGTGAAATTTAATGTTTTATATTTATAATATAATATTTAAAAATAAGTGTATAATATACAAATATAATAATATGAAATATTATGTATATAAATACCTTTTTTTAGATGAAAAGTTATATATCTCATGCTACATAATTTCAATAATTAATTAATTATAATTTTTTTAATTCACTATATTATTAAATAATTTAATAAATTAAAAGTCTAAAATATAATTAGTCAGTTATTGAGAATATATAATATTTTTTATCTCTAATCTTGCTGATTTGGTGCATATTAAATTTATTTTTTGATATATTATATATTATACAATAGAAGCATATGCATTCGTAGAAATAACTAACGCGAATGTACACTATCATATGGAATGCAAAATGGCGACATGACGATGGTATGCTTCCACTAAAGACCTCGACAAATCGTTGAAGATATAGGTTGTTATTTATATACGATATGATTTGTATTAGCACTATAAGATGTGATTATATAGTGTTACGATACTGTGCTAATCTGTCTCTAATACTTCTATATAGTAATTAAGCTTATTCATGAAAATAAGTCTGTCAATGAATCAAAATCATGATCTGATCTTATTAAACTTTCAAATAGATCTTTTTTTTTATCCATCAACCTTCCATCACGAGTTTTTTATTAAACTGATCTATAACTTGACTCGTTCATATAATATGATTTATAATTTATATAACATATGTTGTATTTAATATTTTTTTGTGGAGAGGCTTAAATAAAAGACACTATTATGATTAATTAATGAGAATTTCTTACAGATATTATCAATAGACTATAGCGTATAGTACATCTATTTTCATAATTTAATCTCGTGAGATTATATTTCGTAATATATATATGTATGTATGTAGGTATATGTATATTAAAAATACTAATTTTTATATTAAAATATTTAATTAATTTATAAAAATATAATATTTTTATGTTATTATATTTCTAATAAATTTAATATTGTTCTTAGTTTGACCAGTAATTGAATTGAGAGAATATTTAATAAAACATGATTGAAAACCAAAGTAATTCATTTTTGATGATTTGTTGCAACTCAAATTAATTAGCTTCATATGAGCTTCAATTATTTCAAATTATTCAATGAAAAATTATTAAAGTGATTGCCATAATACAATAGTAGAGTACTTGCTCTGAATAATATACTTAAATCATTGAAGGAGGTTTTAATTTTTTTTATTATTTTAATATATGGTCTTTTTGGGCGAATTGCATTCGGGTCCCTAAGTCAAAATAGCATTGTAAATTGGACTCAATTTTTAAAAATTCTTAATTTGAGTCTTTGCGATTAGAAAAGCGCCATCATTTTGATCTTAATTAAGATATAATATTAATCATGTTATAAGATTATTCTCTAATTACTAATTTTTTAGTAATTAGAAATAGAATTTTGAAATAATGATATTTATATTTTGAAATTTCAAAATCTTAGAGCATAAGAAGTAAGAAATAAGAGAAATTAAAGTTTAGATTTTATTAAATTTTTAAAAAATAATAAGAATAAAGTGATATAATGATTATTTAAATTTTATAAAATAATTTAAATTAATTAAAAAATGATTAAATTTCATGTAATTTATTAAAAAAAATCAGAGAAAAAAACGAGATTCTAAAAGAAGAATTAAAACTGAAATACTTTTATAATCTCAGATATTAAAATTAAAATTATTTAAAAGTTAAGACTAATTTGTAATATTATGGAATGCAATTTATGCTATATTTTTTGTATACTTGTGTGTGTTAATTTTTATGGAGATTAATTAGATGTTTTTCTTTTTCCATGTTGACCACAAATTTATTTTATACTTGTTTAAAAATTCTAAAAAATATTTTAAAAAATAAAGAAAAAAATGTTTAGATCTTTCTTATTGAAAATTGAAAAACATAGACATGCTTTGTATAGAACTTTTTTTTTTCAAAATGTCTCTGAGATTAATCTAAAAAAAACACTTATTAATGTTATGTTTGTGCAAATAGTGAAAGCTAAAATTAAAATGAATAATTATCTATTACAAATAATTTAAAATATTATTTATATATTATTTTTGTAAATTCTCCAAAGTAAGAAGAATACTTACAATTATGTTAAAACTTTTTTTATTATCATTCAAATTCTATTAAATTTGAAATAAATCTAACATTTATTAGTCAAAATTAAATTGTCTGAAATGAACTTGATATTAACTCATAAACAATTATATATTTCTAAATAAATCTATTTAAAATTTTTTTAATATATATCTAGGATACATATGTATACACATATGTTTATGGAAAATAAATATTAGATAGATTATGTACAAATACACCTATTCATTATATACATACGTATATATATATATATATACATATATATATATATATATGTGTGTGTGTGTGTATATTTATATATACATATATATGTTTGAATTTAAAAAATAGTATTCAGCTTTAATATCTGATAAAAATAAAGAAAAAAGGGATAAAATTCTCAATCAATTAAATAATTCAATGAATTATAAGTCAAATCTAAATTTAGGATGGTATATTGTTAATATATTGAGATGGTAGTAAATTTATTAAAAATAAAAATGATAATTAGACGTAATGTGAAATCAAATTAACTATAATCACTTGAAAAAAATAAATGAAAAAAAAATTGGTAAAAATAATTTGAAAAAATTATAATTTGAGATTAAAGTTTCTATACATATACACATTTAAATGGAGTAAATTTATGATTTATATATTGGTGACATATAATTTTCTCTGATAAATATCTCTCACATAATATTATTAACTACCTTCAAATAGATATAAATATATGTGTATTAATTACATATTTTTATTAAGAGTGTAATTCTACTTTAAATTTGAGGATAATTGTAGTAACTTATGATCGAAGATGGTGAATAATGTTTTAAGTAAAAATAAAAATACTAGTGTAAAAGATAGTTTTTTGCAGGCTTCTAATTCTAATAACAGAAATATATATATGAATTATTCTATATTAAAAAATACTTTTAATTATATGTATAAAATTATGATTTTAAAATATTATACATGTGAGATTTTGATTCGAGAAGACTTTTGTGTTATATATATATATATATATATATATATATATATGCATGTATAAATAAATAAATAAATAAATAAATAAATAAATAAATAAATGTATAAGATCTCGTTTGGTTCGAGTTTTTTTTAGACAAAAAAAAAATTATTTTTTTTAAATTTAATATTAAAGAATTTTATTTTAATATTAGAAAATGCGTAAGATATGAAATAAAGTTGATTCTAAGATTTGTATTTGTGTTAGATATGTAATAAAGTTAATTTTTACAATTAAAATTTGTATTGAGCTAAAAAAAATCTCGAAATAAACGGGGCCTAACTATCCATTTTATGAAAAAAAATTGTGTGGTATAATATTAAAAGATTTGTGTGGCATGCAGGTAATTATCCCAAATAAAAAACATCAAAAATTCATCTTTTTAATTATATATAATAATAATAATTTGATGAAAATCTTTAAAAAAAGCCCAATCTGAAATCTTTAAGTTGAACTTAAAAACCAATCTGACAGGCCCATTAGTTTGGAATCTGTATATTATTTACTTTAACATATATATATATATATATATATATCGAGATTATTTTAAGTTCTAAGTATGAAACCAATAGACAAATAGCTTAGCGGATGAGTTCAAATATACTAATTATGAGGAAGAATATATATTGTAAAGTTTATTCTTATTTAATATTTTAAAATGTTTTTATTGTGAAGTTATAATTCATAATTATATATTATATGTGTGTTTTTGTGGTGTTGATTTCAATTTGAAAGAATATTTAATAAAAAAAATAAAAAGTAATGCTGAAATTCTACCATTTGGAAGATTAATTTAAGATGCCATTGTTGATGCCTCATGTGATAATGATATGAACAACTATTAAGGATGCTGAACTTATGTTTAAAACTTTAAATATTAATCATGATTTTTTTTAATAGAAAAAATATAAATCATGTTGCTTTCACATAGTTTTATTTTATAAATCAAATTTATGTTAGTGGCCTAAGGTCTCTGTGGTTGGTAGTTACAGAGATACATTCCATGATATTTAGCTTGCAAGAGAGGTTAATATAGTTTGAAGACAAGGACATTTAACCACCTTTGATACGTAAATATCGATTTTCCGTGGAACAAAATCTGCAATCGAGTCGAGTTCGAGTACGACAGAGTTTTCGATCTCGAGTGGACAAGCTTTTGCGTCCTCAATTAGACCCGCTTCACATAAGTACAATGTAATTCGTTATATCTATATGCATCAATCGATTCGAGTGAGTTGACTTCAAGTTACTGGTATTAAATTAGATTAATTCGAAAGGAATTATAATATATGATTCGAATGTCAAACATAATTTCATGCTTTAGACATATAAGATTATGCAAATCATGACAAATTTAGCATGAAAGATTCATGAGTGAAGCAATCATCAATATTATAATATAAATCAAATAATATATAGGTATGCAAAGAGAAAAAAATGGAAATAACTTAATTAATTTACAAAAAAATCACGTGAGTTCACAGCCTAAAGCATAATAAAATTAAATTGCTAATTTTCATAATTATGTGTGCAAAATTTTGGAATGTTTACCCACTTTTTAAAACTTGCCATCTTTTGTGCCAAAAATAATTGCAAGTCAGTCCTTCAAAATAAAGCATATTTTTTTTCACTTTTATTTGCAATTGTTTACATGTAATCTTTTTTTCAAATAACTAGAAATATCACTAAAATATATCACATTTATATTTAAGGGTAAATTACGCTCAAATTCTTGAGTTTAGAGTAAATAACATTCACATCCACTTTTTCAAAATTTTAACATCTGGATTCCTGATCTTTAAAATTTTAACATCCGGATCATTTTCTGAATTTCTTATTATTAGATTTTTAAAAACTACAATTATACCTCCCGCTCTCCACCGACAGCGTACAAAGAGAAAGAGTGGGAAAGGTATAATTAGAATTTTAAAAATTTAATAATAATAAAAATTCAAAAATGACCTAAATATTAAAACATTAAAAATCAGAATCCAGAAATTAAAATTTTGAAAACACGAACCTCAATATTATTAATCCATATTTAAATATTCAATTCTTAATATTTACAACTCAAGAGTTCCTCTAAATTATGATTCTAAATTACAATTTATCCATCATACAAGTTCTACTTAGCTATGATAGGTTACATATTCTTTTATAATTGTTTTAAAAAATTAAAAATAAAATGAACATAGATTATGAATATTGAGAATTAGATGTTCAATATATAGATAAGATAATGTTAGGTGTTTATGTAAATACACAATTTTGTATTCTTGCTTAATGTGTGTGCAATGAAAACATTCTATAGAGCTCCTTAAAAGAGAAAATAACAATAAAAAAAATAAAAAATAGAGTTATTATTGTAAAGGAAATTTACATGAATAAAAATGAGAAGAATTGAAAGGAAAATGAATTCACCTATTTGATGCCAATATGTTTGAATTTACATATAAATCATTAAAATCTTTTAATATAAGAAGATTTTAACGATATATATGTAATTCCTATTATAAAACAGAAAAAATATGAAATCTATAATAGGATCACATTATATCATACTTCTTTCTACATTATTTTATTATCTATTATTCACTAAAATTTAATTATTTTATATATTTAACATACAAATCTTGAATGTTATATAACAATCATAAAAATTATATGAATATTATAACTCATAATACAAAATTGTGATATATATGTAACAAATATTATAATTTTTATATAATTTTTATAATTAATATAATATTAAAAATTTAGGTATTAAATATATAAAATATGTAAAATAGTTGAATTTTAGTAATTATTATTATTTTTAATTTCTTTCTTTTGATATCATAGTATGATTTCCTTGGCCAAGGAATAGGTCAAAGGCTAGAATGAAACAACTTCTCTATTTGAATCTTAAATGGCTTGAAAGCTTCCCCCCAACTCCCATTCCTCTCTCTTTCTCTCTCTCTCTCTCTCTCTCTCTCTCTCTCTCTCTCTCTCCTTCAACAGTATGGGGCCAAACTGATCTTCTCTTCCTCATAATTAGCATTCCCTTGGCTTTTCTTGCTCTTCAAGTTCTTCTATCTCCATTAACAAATTCCTTTCCTCCTCCCTTTTCTCTCCTTCCCTTTACTCTTATCTCAAGTTTTCCTTAACTTGCACTCACAGAGGGTGTAGAAAGGCCTCTCTCTCTCTCTCTCTCTCTCTCTCTAGCTGATTTGGGTTCTCACTGCTTCTTTTCCCTTCATTTTAGCAGGAGCATCAGATCTTTCTCACATGAGGGTTATAGTGTTTCTCTTCTTCCTCGCAAGTTGTCTTCCTCTTGCTCTGATTTTTATGTGACTTCAAAGCTCGAAACTATCAACTGAATACAGGTTTGATTCTAACTACTAACTAAAAATCGAAATTTTCTATCGTTATCCGTAGCATGAGCATCCAAAGTTAATGAACTTAGAGCTGATTCAGATTAAATAATCATCTAACTTTGAACTATGAAATATGACAGAAAACATGAACATATATGCCTAAGTGAGTGCATATATCTGCGTACACATAAATCACTTTAGCTTTCTTACATTTTTATTGCGAGTAATCTATCTTTGAGTTTAGGAAAAAAAAAGGTGGATTCTGTTTTTAAAAATTTGAATATCAAACAAGATGCGAGTCACAAGGCTCGCCTTCCATGTTTTTTCTTGTTTAAAAGTGCATAAAGATCATCAAATTTGCAATATTTTGAAAGTTAGAAGTGTTTTCTTTAAAAATTTTAAATTGGCATTGAATCAAGAAAATTTGCACGTTTAATTTTGGGTCCATTTCTAAAGGCATATAAATTGATCATATGGCAGAATCCATTATTACTTGCACAATTCTGATTCTGAAAAAAATATCTGGGTAACTTCTGCTTGGGTCCTTGAGGTTAAGAGATCATTTCATACTAGTCCATGTTTGTAAAATGTTTCATCTGGGTCCCTATATTCAAACTTCTTTCCATGCTGGTCATTTTGTTGATTTTCCTATTAATTTTTTCGAGATTACCCACAATAACCCCTCCCTCTCTCTCCTCTCATACCATCTTTTTTCTCTCTTTGAGGAGGCAATCCTGGAGGCAAAGCACACCTCCTCTTGCCGGTGATGGAGAAGGAATAGTAAGAGGAGGTGGAGAGAGAGGAGGATGTGAGAAAGAAAACTAATCTGTCAGTTTTTGAAAGAAATTAAACACAAAACTTCAGAGCACATTACAAATTATATACAATAAATAAACATAATTTTGAGCTAGCTGACTTCAAACTGAAAGGAACCCAAATCTACTCCACATTTATCAAGTGTTTTGAGAGATTATTCACAAAGTTTTGAGCATTGTTTAGCTAAGATTTTTTTATTTTTTTTGGTTTTAGGGTTTTTTTTGGTTATCTTTTTTAGCCAATATGCCTCTCAATTTGGTCTCAGCTTGGAACAAGAGACGAAGCAAATCACAAGAAAACGTTGATTCATGTATGTCATTATCTTCATAATCTGTAGCTTCATCCCTACTAATTACAATCAGTTTTGTTATATGAATTCTTTCTGCTTTTACCTCTACTTTTTTCTACTGCAATCCTTCGATTGATTCATGAATTTGTCGGTACTAATTTGGTGAACTCATTATCAGTATTAGCATCATCATCAATTATGAATCATATTTGTGCAATTAATTCTATCTAATGCTAATTTGTGGCTCCTCTTCTCTACATTGTACATATCCGTACCACCTAAGTCAAGTATACCTTTTGATACCAATCTGGCCAACTGCTTTTATATATCTTTAGTGAGAAGAATAACAAAAAGCTTTTTATCTTGATAATTTCAGGGACATTCAAACCTGTAGAAATTTGGCAGCTGAGAGATCAAAGCCCAAGTTTCAAAAGGCACAACTGCTCCCAGGTGTTCACCTTGAAGGAAATGGAGGAAGCAGCAGCTTCCTTCAGTGAGAAAAACCTGATTGGAAAAGGAGGATTTGGCCATGTTTATAAAGGAATTCTCAGAAATGGAGAGGTTTGTATGTAAATTAATGCAACAATAATAACAACAACAATCATACCTTTATAGCATTAGGTGGAGTCGGCTGCATGAATCTTTTATTTCCATTGTGTTTTATCAAAGAACTCATTCAGCTTCAAGTATGCAAGATCGTTCTTCATAGTTTCTTATCATATCTTCTTTAGTCTTCTTCGTCCTCTTTGTATGCAAATTAATGTAGACAAAATAGATTCAGATTTTAGTATTTGCAAACAATGCTTCCATCTCCAGATAAATTCAATTCATATTCCTGTGATCTATCTTCTTCGATGATTATACCTACTAAAGTAAAGGCTTGGTTATTGCTTCTGTAGTCTATCTTCTTCACTTCATATTCCTTTATACATCATCATGCACATCATTTTGACATCAGGGTTCATCATCAAATTACAACAATGATTATTCTTAGTGTAGTGTATCAATTGTAACTTATATCATTATCTCCATTCTATAGAACAAATATATCTAGTTCTGTGCATTTTATGCTAGAAAAGAAGCTCTATCTTCTCAAAAAGTCTAACAAAAATTCTCAATTAACAAAATAACCAAATGAAGCATACAACATGCACTATAATTTTTTCTATCCGACTCTGGCCTTGTTTGGTTCAAGGCTTATAAGAGCTCATTCTTTATTTTATTATTGTTTCAAATTCATCACAAATTTCAATAATTATATTTCACATCGAACACAAATTTTAATATTAAAAAAATCAACTTTATTTCACATCTAATACAAATTTTTACATATGTTAAAAAAAATACAAATTCCAACATCAAAATAAACTATATTTCACATTTTACACAACTCTCAATATTAATAAAACTTTATTATCTATGTTTCGGGATACAAAGAAAGCAATACATCTGAAAACATAGCATTAAACAAAAGTCTAATTTTCTTTCACACACAAATCCTGTTCAAGGTTGTCGCAATCAAGAAGATGGATTTACCTCCATCCAAACAAGCTGAACGTGAATTCCGTGTTGAAGTTGACCTTTTGAGCAGATTGGAGCATCCAAATTTAGTCACACTGATTGGTTATTGTGCTGATGGAAAGCATAGGTTTTTGGTATATGAGTTCATGCCCATAGGAAACCTGCAAGATGCCTTAAATGGTATGTTTCAGACCTTCATACAATCAGAAGCTATCACATCCACTCTCTCAAAGCATTATTCTGATGCGCTTCGTGAATTTGCACTAAGAATACAGGAATCAGTAATGTGAAGTTGGAGTGGCCTCTAAGAGTCAGAATAGCACTTGGAGCAGCAAGTGGCCTTGCTTATCTTCATTCCTACTCAGCAGTTGGCATACCCATCATTCACAGAGATTTCAAATCAACCAATATTCTCCTTGGTGAATATTTTGAGGCAAAGGTAATTGAAGGTACAACCACATATATAGGGCTAATAAGAATAGGTAACCTCTAAACCACCACTCGAATTATGAGTCAATTTGATACCAGATTAAAATTTTCGACTCAAATCATGAGCTAAGGCGTATGGCTCAAACCTAATTTCGAAGACTACTACATATTTCACATGGCCCGGTCGTATGATTCATACTGACCAAAAAATATACTATAAACCAACATTCACCTTAATTCTCGTTGCTCCCATTAATTAAGAAAACTTGGTTTCGTCTAAATTCTGACTTGGTTCAATAAGAAACAGTCTATTCCATTCCGTAACGAATACAAGCCACTCTGGGCTCATCTTGGTAAAAAACAGCTTGATGTCAGCCCTAATTACATTGCATTTCATGATTTTTCTGTTTTTTTCCCCTGAAGGTGGCCTAGGCCTCTAGCATTAAACTAAATCAAATATTTTTGAAAGTTAACAAAATCAAGTATCTGCATGTAGCACAATAACACTATCATAAATAGCATCCAAGCTGCTTGTTATCTGCAATATGAATTTTTCATCACCAATCTTTCTTGTTTGCTACTGACATCTATTCAAATAACAACATCTGCATATCAGATTTCTGATTTTGGTCTAGCAAAGTTGATGCCAGAAGATGAGGGCATATATGCAAACACAAGGATGCTAGGTACTTTTGGCTACTTTGATCCCGAGTATGCACTGGTATGTTGCTCTTTCTCATTTAATTTTAGGGAGAATCACATAAATCAAACCCAAAGAATGCCATTTTACTCGTTTAAACCCCAAAGTAAGATATTTACATATGTCAACCCATATTTTGAATGCATAATTACAAAATTGCACCTCTCCATTAAATTGGGGAAAGATCTAGCCCTTCATCTTGTTTAAGGAGAGGATGATTTAGCCAGACATTAATATAAAGGAGTGCAGCTTATAATTATGCATTCAAAGTATCAGGTAATATATGTAATTCTCCCGTGATTTTATTCGCATGCTTTGTAAATTGCATCTTAGAATGATTCTAAACATAGACTTGTGTTGCAAGGTTGTTTTGAAATATAACGAGATAAATGATTACTGTCATGCTTCTCTTTCTTAAGTATTAAAGAAGAGTATTGAATGAGCATCAGATCAATCACAGTTACTATACACTTTAACAGTTGACGGCAAGGTTAAAAGAATCTCAAATATAAGGTGGATAACCTAACTCTCCATGTAGGTCAAAAACAACTCAAGTCACTGGTAGCGAGCTTGAGAGACTTCATAACTGATTGCATGTTAGTGAGTTATCAGTTTACATATCACTGCAAGTAAAACTTGAATGACATGCTCAAATGTTAGTATATCCAGCAGTGGGTAATTTACATATCATTTTACATCCTTAAATGTTTTAAGGATGTGATTGAATGCAACTCATCTACTGCTCAAAATGTGGTTCTCATAACCAGCTAGATTGTAACTGTAAGGAAATATAACTCTGTTCTGTACTCTTGTCGGGGATGTCTTGAAAAATGAATGCCAAAGTCTCAAAAACATAGGAGAAAATAATTCAGTAAAATGATCTTGATCCTGATGAGATGACCTTAGACCAGCCATGTTAAAGGTAAGAATAATGACATCAAAGCACCTGCTTGGCCATAAGACTAATGTTTTTTGGGGAAATTACAGAATGACCAGTGAAAGCTTGGCAACTTAATATTTAACCCCAAGTTATTGACAGTACATACATTTCATATATATGTTTGAAAACTTCTAAACACTACAAAATAATCCGCCTATTACCTTGCATTAACAGCTCTAAACCCAAGAGCCAAACTCTGGTTAGGTTCCGCTCTTTCTAATTACACAGAAGCACAACAATTACTTAAAGCACATGAAACGACTCCGTGCGGCGTTTAAAAGAATTGGACATGTATGTAATATCAAATAATTAATGGAGATTTACATCATGCCCCCCAAAAAACAAGGCAAATTATGTATTAACACTTCGGCAAACTAATATTTACTATTTGACCGCAAAATCGTGTAAAATTACTGATTAACCCTCAAAATCAAGAGCTTAATGTGAAATTATAATATGGAACAATATATAAATGCAATCTTAATTCAGAGACCAGTCAATAAAATGATCGCGTGCTATCAAAAAAATAAAATGACAGTGATTACAAACACAACAAGATATATTCTGAGGATAATTATTCCATAACCAAGAAATTACAACCTGTAGGCAAACTTAATTAAAATATGAAGAAGATGAAATCGACAATAAAGGAATCCAGCAACAAATTAGTTACCAGTTAAACATAGGGTATGCAAAAGTGGGGGATTTCTCACAAATAACTCAAACAACAACCTTCACACACGATAATGATCAATGTCACACAATGAGCAAATCGAACAATCCACATGCCAAAATCAGCAGGTCATCAAAGGAAATTGGAGATAAGTTCAGGCTTGAGATTGCCTGAATCAATGACTTATGGGCCCTATAGAATCATAGTAGCAAAACAATTATCGATAGTAGCTTGTGGCAGTGAGCCTAGGTACAGGCAAGGAGGCAGAGGCGGTGTAGGAGCGAGGATTGCTACCACTAGAAAAGACGATGCCGATTGGTCGGCGATAGGAGCCAGAAGGATCAACAATGGTTACGAGGTGAGTTGGAGGCAAAGTAGGTGACCAAGCCTCTATGCGTGGTGGCCAAAAGGATCAGCAAGTATATCTTCACATGAGACAGGGATCGTGGAAGTATAGGATTAAAGCATTAACAGACAGCAAAGGCAGGTGCAAGCTCACATAAAAGCGTTGGTGGAAGTGCTGCGATCGCATGCATAGGTCATGCATGTCTGGTAGGGGTGAGAAAGGTAAGTGTCGGTCAGCGAGCTAATTGGGATTGGTAGGTGTCGAGTGTTTGTAGAGAAGGGGATAAGAGCTCGAGCCCTAGCTAAACATGAGGCATCGCAAAACATAGAATAGGATTTTGAAACTTAGATTGACATAGTGGATCGATGGGTGGGAGAGAAAAAGTTAGGGAATAACTTAAAATTGATTTAAAAATATTTAGGAATTTTCACACAAGGCCCCAACATTTTTCTTCACCGAGATGCAACATGTTAATCTCAATCTCAAAATTATTTCATTCAAACTACAAATCAAAAACATACCAACTACTAATAGTCACAACAAGAAATACAGTAAATAAAATTAGCCCAAAATTGAAAAATTCTCATTTACAATCAATCAACCAAAATGAATAGAGATTTAGTAATCAGCCACCAATCATGTCTATTACCGATCCACCTTCCATCCAGATAAACACCACATCGAGAGATCTCGAATGTCGAGCGTAAAATCTGCCTAGGAAAATGTCTGAGATAAATTGGCAGTCCGACGATGTCGTGTCCCCACCTAATTCCCCTATATTTTTGTGGCCAAATTATAAATATTCAGCTTTGAGAAGGTAATATGTAATTACCTATTTCATTTTGGGCTCATAGGTAATTATCTCAATAATTGAATGTCAAATATGTAATTAGCTAGGATAATTCAAGTCCTTTAACAACACCTACAAAATTTTGACATTCATTAGCTATGTTTTTCAGTGTCTAAAAGTAAAAAGATTAGGACGGTTCTAAGTAATATGAAAGAATAGTGGTTAAACAGTGTAGTCCCCCAAAATTAAAGGGGTGCGCTTGAAGTCACTGTCATTTATCTTGCATCTTTTGCTACTGTAAATGTCCTTCTTTTTGTAATCATATGCTATAAATGTCTTACCATAAAGAAAAATTCATCAACTATATAAAAGTGCAAGCATCAGAGAGCATATTAACAAACCTAAACTGATAACACTCTAACAGCATTGTTCTATTCGTGTGCGAGCAGACAGGGAAGCTCACATTGCAGAGTGATGTATATGCATTTGGTGTTGTTCTCCTGGAGCTGTTGACTGGCCGCAGAGCTTTAGAGTTGAACCAGGGCACTGCAGATCAAAACCTCATTCTTCAGGTATATATCTTCCTATTGCATGAAATGATAAAGAATATAAGAGCAAACAGTCCATGAAATCTCAACTATTAAATGGATTGCAGATTCGAAATATATTGCAGGATCGGAAGAAGCTGCGAAAAGTGATTGACCCAGAAATGGCTCGCAGCTCTTACAACATGGAGTCTATCACAATGTTTGCACTTCTGGCCTCACGATGCGTTCGTATTGAAAGCAATGCACGACCAATCATGGCAGAGTGCGTGAAGGAGCTGCAAGTTATACTGTATGCCAGTATTAAGGCATGAAACACTCAAACATCAAGCCTAAAAAAGAAATTTAAGGCAGAAAAGAAATTATGACATCTATAAGGATGGTTTTTGCATAGAATGGAAATTTAGTTTCTTTTGAGTTGGAATTTTTAGTTTCTTTTTAGAAACTGGAAAGCAATTCTTTCATAATTCAAGTACAACAGGCTAGCAGAATGAAGCTTATGCTGGTGACAAATACTTGCTTCTGTGAAGTTTTTGCTGAGACAAATACTTGCTTCCGTGAAGTTTATGCTGGCAACCATTTTACATAAGATTCCAATTTAAAAGAACATATAGAAACACATGCCAACTAACCCTTGTTCCACTAAATGGTCCTTTCAAACTTGAGGTTCTAAAAGATAACCACAAGTTCTGAGTTCTTGTATTTAAGGTTCAAAACAAAAGAAGAATATTAAGATGAGGCAGCGTACAGCATAGAAAATAACAGTAAAACCTTAATAACCAAACTAGTTAGGGTCAACTACATGTATTTCTTTTTCTCCATCCTGTTCTACTAAGGCAATAGTCTACATAAGCGTGAGACAATTTTATGTATAATGATCATATCCCTAGCCATTTTTGGATCCTATACTTCTATTTAAAATGGAGATTTGGACTCCATCAAATTTAAAAACATTAGCATCTAATGGTCCTATGGACAGCCAAACCTATCAAGAAATTTATTCTCAAGGAGCAATCCACACATAAGAGAGGTAAAACAGGTTAGCGAGTTAGGTTCAACCTAAAAAGCTCAACCGATGACAGGATTATTTTCGTGATCCACCCAAACATGACCCAATCAGTAAATATGTTGGTAGGTTCGAGTCAATTTGCCACCCTACCAATTCATAGAACAAAAATTTTGTATGCAACAACCCGAACATCAACCAAACTAACAATGTGCAACCTGACTACCTCATTTAATAAATGGGTCAACATTTAAACTTGAAGACCAACCTAACAATTGGGTCAACCCCAACCCATAATTTTTAGTTTGTCTTCGAATTGGATTGATATCTTGGATCATATATTGCCTCCATATCTACAAGAAAAACTAGAGTAAGCTTACTAATCTGATTACAAGTTGGAATTTTGAATTCAAGTTTTAGACTATATGAGCACAAGAACTTATAATCATCAATAATTAATGCATTACGTTTGGTCAACATGAGCACATATACTCAATATATTTTATTTCCAGATAGCGTGCTTATGACATCCAAGATTGGCAAAGAAGATAAAAGTTTCATTCTCATGGCTGAAGTTGTGAAAAAAAAAAAAGGAGCAAGGGAACACTTCCAAGCAAATCACTTCACTTTGTCAAGCTCTGCAAGCTCTTAAATAAAGCCAAAAAAGGTGAACTAATCTTCAAGCTTTACAATCATAAAAACCCGTTGGAAGTTTTATACAAATTCCACTATATATACTATACATAGACAGGCTTATAAATACTTCTAAAACAAATTGACATAGATCACAGAAGTTTTTAACAAATTACAATATGGGCAGTGATACTGATCAGATAAGGAAATTTATTGGGTTACATAATCAATATCTACTGTATCTGTCTGATTATTGGAAGTTACATCCGTCTGAATTGGTAATTGTTTTACTAACAAATGCTTCCGTCGCTGAAGGGTTAGCCAAACAAGTATGCTGTCTGTTTTGAATATTTTGTAGCCAGCTTTCTTGTACATCCTGAGTGGTACTGTATCGGCCACTCTGCAGTGAAGGTATACTTGTTTATTTCTTGTCATTTGAGAAATTAAGTCCTCACACGCCTTCAGAAGATAAAAGCCGATCCCTTTCCTAAATGTTTAATGAGCACGAAAGCAGTTGAATCGTAGGTCATATAACAATGTCTTCTTTACAGTTTCAAACAATTAAATAGTACACATGGGCTAACTGATATGCAACAAGCCGACTTTAGACATCATGGGAGGAGGGGGGGGCACAATAGGAAGTTATAAACAAAAGGACTGTTTGCAAAGGCATTATGCCTGAATTCTTTTCCAAGTGAGGTGCATTTGCATAACTTAATTGATATGGTAAACAAGTTGGATGGACCTGATAAGTGTAATGTATCAAGTTTGGCATATAGTAGAACTTGCACACAACACAAACACATACACTTCCAAACAAGTTATCTAGCATGAACAAATAGTCTATTCCTCTATGGGACTTGGCACTTATACGAACAGAATCCCTTAGGGATCATGATGACCCTAAAGTCTAATAAAGATGAAGTGACGACATACTAATATAAGCTCTACACCTTAGCTCTATGACTGATTAAGATACCCATAAAAATGGCAGATTCAAACTAGAGGGGTTGAAGGCATAAAGAAAAGCTACCATGTTGCAAGTAAACTGCTCATTGCTACAATCATGAATAATACTCTGAAATATGATACTTCCTGATACTCATTCCAACATTACAAGTAGCATATGATCAAAATGTAAAAGGTTATCATAGTAACCTTCACAGGTATCAACTAATCCCCCTAAAAATATACTACTTTTAAGTTTCAGGAAAAATATACTACTTTATCTTCAAAAAAATATACTTTCATTTGTTGTGTAGAAAATAATTTAATTGACTATAAAAATAGGACAAAAAATGGCCAGTAGAGCTACACAGAAACATTTTGAAAGTGTTTTGTCTAAAAACTCATCACATGATAATCCAAGAACTATCTGATTAAGTTCATACTAGAAGAGTTGAAACCAAAAACACCGATGAATTCTTCAACAATTATTCCAAAGGCCAGGCATTTTGGAAGCACTAGGAAATTATTTCTAGGATCAATAATATCTGTAATATCAATTCTAGTTCGATTTTGCAACCATTCACTAATTATGTGATGACCATTATGTTTTAACAAGATTTCCCTAGACATTTCACATGGCATCAATGAAATGCAAATTTCCCTTGTCTTTCTTTGCTAGTTCTACATGCTAGATCTTCAGGTCATTCTTGTACCTTAACTGCTTAAGCATATTGAACCCAGTATCATGAACCCTCAAATAAGTAAATGACAAAAAATTAACTCCAATATAGTGAATTTACGCTAATACAACAACACCACCACCAACAGCAGCAAAGCTTTAATCTCATATTAATTGGGTCAAATAAGTGATTTCTCTTCTCCGTTATGTTCTATTAAAGCAATGTGCTCTGTGAGCACAAGTGAGCCAAGTTCTAATTAAAGACTATATCACAAGTCATTTTTAGCATCACCCCTTTCATAGTTGTAGCTTGGATTCCCTCATATTTTATTCACAGAAGCCTCTAGAGGTTGAATAAGAAAATGACTAAATAACCTTACATCGCCCTCTCTCTCACTAATACAAGCATTTTTAACATTGTCCACTTCAGTGTCCCCTTAGCATCTAAGGTGATTTTGCCACAAACAAATGGAACTAATCCTTCAAGTAATAACCTTTAATAACCTCTAAGGCACTGTTTGGCGCGAGGACCAAAATAATACTAGTTTAAAAAACAACAGATCGCGTATTTTGGTCTGAAATGTGAAATAAAGCTGATATTTTTATTGAAAATTATTGAGTATGTGAAGTAAAATAATATTTTTTCATATTAGAATTTGTGTAAAATGAGTAAAAAAAATTATTTATTATTATTATTGTTATTTTTTAAACTAATACCATTTTGGTCCTCACGCCAAACAGGGCCTAAATCACATCATTATTTTGTTTGCATGCTAGATATATCTTGTATATGGTCCAAAAAATAATTTTCACAACCATGTGATCCTTTTGGAATCTTGCAACACAATATCTGAATTAGTTCCTAGTAGCTTATATATTGGCATTTATATTCCTGAAAGACAACAACAACTCTTATTTGTTCTAATCTATTGCAAGAATTAAGACCTTGATTGTTCTTCGTGATGCGGCTCAAGGGGAGTTTTTGAACATCTTTGATGTTTTTTGTGCCTTTAATGCTTACAGAGTCTCACATATATAGTCTCGCTAACAAGGTGACAAATTCTATTATATTTTTTGTTATTGATGATGATGTAATGTGAGAAGAGAGAATGTCCCTCTCACAAGATTTTTACTCGATCCTTAGAGAGGATCTAGGGATTTCTTGTTTCTGATGTACTTTTTATCCTTTTTGAGTAATTCATAGGCTAAGGCCAAATTTCAAGATTGTTCAAGCCTAGTTGTCTTGAGTATAACAACAACCAACAACAACCAAGCCTTAATCCCACTAGGTGGGGTCGGCTACATGAATCCTTTGTTTTCATTGCGCTCTATCAGTTACCAAATTCTTATCTAACTTTAAGTAACTAAGATCACTCCTTATAGTTTCTTGCCATGTCTTCTTTGGTCTATATACAATCCTTAGAGAGAGAGAGAGAGAGAGAAAAAAAAGCTTCCAGGGAAATCAAGCTACTAGTGATGAACAGCACAAAACAAGTGCATCAATAAAGCAACATTAAAGCAAGATAAATACGAACCAGCAAAAACATTATGAATCCATGCTAAAAGATAATCTGGAACTATACCTCCGGAGCTCCTTCTTCACAGCCATATTGCAAATGTAAGGGAAATCCCTCGGCGGCAGAGGCGTCGGTGGCGCAGCATTCGCGCCACGGTGATCGAATGAGACCTCCGCCGTGCAGGCGAGCACCGGCTCCTTGTCTCCTCCCTCGTTATATATACCCACGAGCATTGCAACATGGGGAACCAGAAACCTCCGCTCCACCACGTACTGCCGCACGAGGAACGCGAGCAGCTGTACGTACCGCGGCGGCATGCCCATGGACTCAGCAAAGGACCCCGCGAGCAGCTGCACAGTCTGCTCAACCTCGCTGTCCTCCATTTGGCGGATCACGAGCCATCCGCCGCCGAACTGGCCTTTTCTGATGAAATTGTCTAGGGCTTGGAGGCGTTCGAGGCCGACGTCGTCAAGGAAAACGCCGCCGCCGCCTCCGCCAGAGTTGCAGGCCGCAATGGCACCGGAGACTCTGTGGAAGGACGAGAGGGAGAGGGGGATGGGGTGGGAACGATGGAGGGCGAGGGAGGAAGAGGAGCTCGACGGAGAAGACTGGAGGAGCACAGGTCGGATGGCGGAGTCGAGGGGTAGGGAGAGCGAGGCGGAAGAGGCGGCGGACATGGCGGAGATTGCCGGAGCAGGGGCGCCGGCGGGCTGGCGGCGAGGAGAGTGAAAAGAAGAAAACGAGTAAAAAAGGAAACTTTATTCTATCCCTCCTCTCCTCGTCTTGTTGCAAGCCAAGCCAAGAATTGGGTAGCGTTGGGATTGACTTGCAATTGTTTTTTGGAATAATTACAGCATGTCACACAAATTTTTTAATATTACATTATACATATTTTCTTCACAAAATTTACTTTTAAAACTACTAAAATGTTCATAATAAAGAGACAAATAGATTTAAAAAAAAAAACAAAATGAACTTATTTTTTCTTTATCTTATGGTATTTTTATTTAAATATTATCACCAAGCCACATTCAACAACCCAAATAATACTATTTAATATTACACCAAACCTCATAAACCGATATAATATTTATCCTAAATTTTATCAACATTGATATATATATACATATATACATTTACATGTTTTTAAAAAATTCTAATATTTAAAAAAATTTACTGATTCGCATATGTAAATAGATTAATTGCATAATATTATGAGAAAATTTAAATTGTATGTAAGATTTTATATAACCTATCACAGAATATTCTCCAAAACAGTTTTATTCATATTTTGATATAAAATTTTTTTCTCTAGTTAACAAAAAAAAATACTATTAATGCCACCATAGAAAATTAGAAATATTGCAAAAATCTAAAAGAAGGGAAAATATTGAAAACATATCATTAATCATAGGGTTGAGCTGCCGATCATCCACTTTAGTTGAAAGGCAAAATAACTTACAAATCAAAAAAAAAAAAAAAAACTTGCATTACAGAAAGAGCACAAACATTATAATTTTTGGGCAGTGCTCCATCAGAGTTGGAAGTCCCAAAAAAAAAAAAAAAAAGGCACAAAATTTTCAAGAAAAATAAACATCATTTTTTTTTAGAAGGATAGCAATAAAAATGTGTCCAGCACTAATCTTAAAAGCAGAATCGCTTTTATGAAGGTCAGAGATTCGATTCGATTCGATTCAATTCAATCTGAGGGGTTTTTTTTCATGCGACTAGAGCTGTTGTTTTACAGATTGGGCACAAATTCTTGATCATTAGCCACTGCTTGATGCAGGCGCTGTGGAAGTCATGCCTGCACTCCAGAGTGCCAATGTCTTCTCCCTCCATGTAATCTTCCTGGATTGGGGTTTCAGGGTCAGATAAAACTGGGAAGGCATAGTCAACAATATATATAGAAAAAAAAAATATATTGAAAGAGTTATCAACATGGATGATACATTAACTACCAAAAAAAATTATATCTTACCGTCAAAAATAAAATGTTACGTATATTTCTACACTATTTATGAATAAAATTGCACTATATAATAAATATGCTCTAAAATCTTGAGCCCTAAGACTAAAACTTATTAATCCAAAACATTAAATCTTATGCCCTAAATTATTTCAACACTAAAAACTTAACCCTAAACTCATGCCTCATTTCGTTCAAGCTTAAGGAACACCCAAAACCCTCCAAAATCACTTTCAACAATATTTTTATTTATTTTTTGTCATATATAAATTTAAATATTAAAAATTAATTTTATTTCATACTCTACACAAATTTCAATTCTAAAACGTAAGTTAATTTTACATCCTCAACAATAAAATAACTTTATTTCACATCATAAAATTAAAAAAAAAAAATCTCTCTATACACAAAACTTAAAATTTTCCTAAAACATGCTCCAACCAAATGAGGAATCTTAAAATCTAAAATTTCAATTTTCACAGGTTCATTAACTATATATAAAATCTACTTTAAACTCAATTTTAGTGAGATGAAAGTCTCTAATATAGACTTGTGAACTATTTCAAAAAAATGCATCAGTAATTTAATTCATAATTTTTTTCAAAAATGTCACGTAAAACATGAAATTTTGTAATATTTTGGTGTGATATACATAATATTTCATCATTGCTGATAAAACATGTAATTTTTCGTAATTAAAGTGCCCTCCATGTAAATCCCCAAAAAGAAAATATTGAAATAAATTTTATTGTAAGATTGATCACTCAAAAAAAAGAGCAAAACAAAGGCTAGTGTAAACTACAATTAATATTACCTGTGTCAGTAAATATAAAATACTCGTGTCCTAGCTCGTCTGAGAGCTAGATTCGAAAAAAAAAATGCAAAGACCAAGGTGCAAATGGTTGGCATGATGAAGATCACAGCAAGCTCGAAAGGATTAAAATAAAAATACAGCTAGGGTGCCAAAATAGGTTCAGAACTTAGGTTCTGATTCACCATTTAAGGCGAAGTCGTATACATTGCATGAATGCAACTCATTCAAAAGACATGACAAAGATGCCGATCCTGAAATCCATACCCAGCCCTTCTATTGTAGAATTATCAAACCTGACTATCTTATTAAATGGGTTACTCGACCTAGCCCAAGAATTCGAATAGTGAGTAAAAACTTTTTGACAAACAATAAAGGGAGCCATTGAGCTTAAACAAAAGAAGTTTTTTTTTTTTTGGGAAAATGTTAAGTCATCCCAGCTTGTTCTTTTTCATTTTTAGTTTCAAAAAATGTTTAAATGCATCTTTTGTTTATTAGGTTTGATGATTGCACAAATTTTTAGGCCTTTTAAAAAAATTGCACAAATTTTGAACATCGTGAAGGATGAAATTCACAAATGCAGGTCAATATAGGATCATTCTATATGTGACAAGTCAACTGACTGTGACCTGAATCCTTAGTAAGTCCACGCTCAAGGCCAAGAGGGCAAGTGTGATCATGCAATTCGTAAAAATGTATTAATGAGATAAATGAGGATAATTGTAATTATTCGTAAAAGATGGGGGTGTCAAAAGTAAATATTCACCTTCGGTAGTTAAACGAATAATAAGAGCAACTTTGGAGGTAACATACAATTTGTTGTCTTTCTAAAGAACAAAAACTACTGATGACAACAGGTAGCTCACCCGACAAATACAGCATGGTTCCTGTTCTGAAGATGCTACCTCCAATTTGCAAGGTGAATGTTTATGCTGTTTTAAGCGCTTCAAAATGGTATCCTCACTAAGTCCTGTGTTCACATAACCAATACGCTCTTCGAGAGCTAAGAGTTCCTGCAAGACAAAATTGTAAGATTCCAATCCATCAAAACACCATTAACTCGGAGAATTATAAAAGATTTAAAGGGTGATTCACCTCGTAAGACATGTTGTCGACGTCAAGTCGCATGTCCCGATGCCTATCATACAAGTCGCGCCCGTACAACCCCGAATGCTCAAGAATGAAAAAATCCTAGTCAAGTTTCAGTAATATAAAGTCAAAAACCAATCAAAAGGTAATATTGAAGCTTTAAGACTACATGGACAAATGACAATCACAAAACTATTGATGAATAAACTAATTTCTCAAAAAAATTAATAATGGTTAGGCAAGTATAAAAGAGAATAAAAATAATTGAATTATTCACATATATACATAGACACACACATATAAGAGCACATCATGTTAGCTACTAACAATCAAAGCGAGCTCCTTCTGTTCTCAAAGAAAGAGTGTGATGTAAAGTAACATTGATATCGACTTTGTCCTCAACATCAGACATAGCTTATGGAGAAGCGTGGTTAACGACATGTGTCATCTTTTTTCTTATTTCAGTGCATTATCTTATATTTTGTGTTATTTTATTATCTAAATATTTTTGTTCTTCTTGTGGAGAGAGAATGGAATCACATGAAGTATTTATTATGTGTGAGAGAGAAATGGTGTGTGATGATACAAGTTTAAACCTTATTTTACGTATTTTGGGTTTATTTTGGAGTCATCGGAGAGAATTAAAAATTTTAGGGCCTTTTAGAGCTAATGGACCCAAGGGAGAAAATCAAGCCCATTAAGTAATAAGCATGGCCAGCCCACCTTATAGCCATCTCCTCCCTTTGATTAGTTTGTCACAAATCAAGGGCTATGATGAAAGACGTGGTCTTATAAATATCTTGGTACGGGGAATTAGGTTTTTGAGGCCTCCATTATTCCCAACTGAGAAAAACGAAGAGCAGTTCTTCCTTAGAGTGGTCATTGCTATCTTGCCATTGCTGCTACCGTGAGCTATAACCGCCAATGCGATTTCCTAACCATGAAGAATTCCATTGATTGGAAAAGCTTCGAGCAGGGGACTAATCAAAGTTCCTATGGGTTTGATACCGATTCAACTATGAATTGAAGGGTTTGAGTAGCTATGGAATCTCTTTCTTCTTCTTGTTTCTCTACCATATTTGACCTATTTTTAGCCCTCTTTATTTTCCTGATCTTATATGTGAACTATTCAGAGCTATCATATGGGCTTATCACTCTCTATTTCTAATGCTTTTGTGTGGAATTTGATTTCCAAGTAGTTACTTAAATTAGCTATTAACTAGGGTTTTTGCATTTCATAAACTTCAAATTAATTTGGATGAAATCTCTATGGGCTCTTGTATAGTCTAGTCACTAAATCTTGAATTTTCCCTCTAATTTCAATCTAAATTAATCCTAAAGTTCATCTAATCCTATGTACTTCAATAGCGTTTGAGATTATCCTAATTCTACTTAATTTCACTCTAATCAATTATAAAGCTCCCTTTAAATTTTAGCTCCAATAAAACCCTTTGCATTTATAAAACATGAGTACAAAACGGCGATACAGATACGCGATACAAAAAACTTTAAAAAAGTAGGATACCAATACGTCGAAATACGATAGTTATATTTATATATATAGTGTGTGTTGTACTGCCATAATTAAGGTGTATCCCACATAATATAAACCAAAATGACATATACATTATTGATATGAATTTTAAAAAGGTCCTCTAAAATATTTTAAAATTAATTACAATTTTATATTCTTAAACATTCTTGATGCAATTAAAAATAACATTATACATAATCTAATTTAAAAAATTGAAAACATTCTTCAATAATTATTGAATTTTAAAAAAAAAATATTTAGAATAATATCATAAAATTTGTTAAATTATTTCTCAATTTATCACAAAATATGTAGATGAGATAAGAATTTGAATACATATCAGTAGGTTAAGCTCAATTTCAATCTAAATCAAACTTAAATAAATCAACTCAATGCAAACAAGATAGAATTGATAAAAACCCAATTGTTATGACCTAAATTGAAATAAAATAAAAATCAAAATAGATACATGCCCTCTTCTCTCCAAGTCTCTAACTCAAACACTAGACATAATGGATTTTGAGGAAGGAAATAATCTTCCACGCACTTGCCAAGTTCTTAGCTCTCCAACGATTATATAAGATAGCAACTTCCAAGCATAGTCACCTATCATGTTTGTTGGAGTTTGTTGTTGTGGCCATCACCTCAAGTTTTTCCTATATAATAAAACCTACTTTTGCTAAAGAAGGCCCATCACTTTCTTGTATAAGGTGCACTCAATATTGAAGTGGTGCAAGTTCCCCTTTCCATAAGCCCAAGAACATAAGTTTGACATAGGTAATCCCCTCCTATGCAGCCATGACGTAGTTGGGATTAGGCCTGTCAACAGATCGACTTCGGGTCGGATTAACCCTGACCCAGATCCAAATCCATATATATCAGATCGGGTTATATATCGGATCGGATCATAGTTGATCCAGATCCTCTCGGGTCAGAATCGGATCGGGTCGGAACTCGGGTTTTCAGATTTAATCCATTTACAATTAAAGTAGTTATTTTTAAGTATTTTTCAAAGTCAAATTTAAAATAATATTAAATTTATTGAAAATAAAATAAGAGAAGAATATTATTGTTTATGAATTAATTAAATATTTTAATATAAAAAATAGTATTTGTAATATATATACATATATATTGTGAAATGTAAACTGAACACTATACACTATAATCTACTAATATAATCTGTGAGAGTCTTTTATTAATTAATTATAGTGATACTCTTTACTTGAGCCTTCCAACAAAAAAATTATTAGCCACAATGTATCCTTGTATGAACTACAAATTAGATTACATAAACGGATCCGATCTTAAACGGGTTGGGTAAATGGTGATCCATATCTGATCCATTTATTTGTAAATGGATTGGATCAATAAACGGGGCGGGTTGACAGGTCAAAAAAAGAATCCATTTAGGGTTTAATCAGATCGGAACTCGGATCAGATCGGATCATTATCCGATCCATTGACAGGCCTAGTTGGGATGACATCCTTAACAAATTTCTCGAATGAAACACATCCATCATGGGTTGACACTTTCCAACACAATGCTTCCATGTAAAGATCATTCCTCATCTCAAATTTCTTGGTATAAAAGGCAACAATTGGTATTTTACTTGTCTTTGATTCAGCTCAAACAAGTTTATCCTCTCCATGTTGTTAGCAATACGCATAAACAATATCCTCTCCTCCAATTCCTCTCTAAAATGGTTCCTGATTTTGTCCCTACCCACTCGGTTTGAGTAATAATTTTAGCAACAGTTGCTAGAAACTCGATTATCTGCATGTTCAAATAGCTTAACCAAGCATTCAACAAAGAGGTGGAGAGCTAGGGGGGTTTTCTATGGAGACTGACTGCCCATCCTGCACTTATTAAATTATGCTTCCATCAACAAATTCTCTCTCCAAGCAGGTCACCTTCCATGCCTATGAGTCCCTTTTCCTTACTTCAAAAGGATGACTCTGTGCACCATATTGTGCTTTAAAACTTTCTCCAAAAGCATTTGATGTTATTCATATATTTAGCCATCGCCACATCTTGAAATTATGAATGCAAAAACCTTTTCTACTCTTAGGTTTGCATACCTCCTCTCAAAAAAACATAATGCATGGCTTTAGACTCTGCATCCTCACTCAATAGGAAATTTTAGATGAGCTTCTACATTATGTCTATTACATTTGTTGGAACAAATGCACAAATAGGGCATTAAGAAGCATAGATGTCAATGTACAGTTTATAAGAGTAATGCAAGAGAAAGATACCTTACACCCAAGTGTTTTTTATATCCCTTACTACTAAAATGATGGTTGAAAAATCAACTATAGTGAGCTGATATTTAGTTAGTCGTATCCCTAAACAACATGAATGTTGTCCCTAGTGCATTCCAAACCACTTCCTGATAATAGTTTTTCTATTTCTAATGGTGATGCAACTAAAAACAATGGAGGGCTTACCAAAAATCACCAATCAACTTGAGGATTACAATATGCATTTAGGACTACCTTCAAGCAAGCTACAACTGACGGGATGGCCTCAACAAACAATAGTGGAAGCTAAAAGTCAAATTCATCGGTTCCAACTTCTGCATAATTATTTTGTTTGGCACAAATTAATACTGTAGAAATTTAGCCTAAGCTCTTCAGAAACCAATAAACGTAGTCTCTTCTTTTCCTTAAACTAATTTTACTGCATTAGAATCATAATCATGAACAGCCTTACCCCAACATTTGGGTTCAGCTTTATCGTCTTTTATGCAAACTACTTAATGCACTACTGCATATGGTGTTATTCTAATTATTGCAATTACAAAATTTCATTCTTTTATCCCGAATTTACTGAAACAAGGAGCAGAGAGACAACAGTAAGTTATTAATTTCCAATTGCGGTTGCTTACAAGGATTTCTCCTCCTCTCAAATGTCTTAAGTATGTACACTATAAACAAAATCAAGTCATGCTCAAGTGTAATGTTCGTATCTCAGGTCATTTCTGGTCTTTTTCATCTATCTTTACTGTTGAAACTTGGATTTCCTCAAATTTATGTACATGAGCCTCTACCCTTAAGTTGATTACAACTAATATCTAAGCCAAACGTGGAAGAATAAAAATGTTAAGACTTGCCTCAAATCGGAGATTTCCCCCTCTACGCATAAGATCCAATGCATTGCGAATCTGCAATATCAAAACAACACATGAGAAAATCTGTATCGAACATATCATTTGCCAAAAGCAGGTGTTTATATGTTAGATAGCAGAGACCAAAAGACAGAAGAAAAGATTTAAAAGTTGGACTCCATAGAGAAGAGAGAAACTTTTTGTTGTTAGTAATTACCAGCATGCATAATTAGGTAAATTCCCATAGGCCTTTAGTCAAAGACTCGCAGAAACAGAAGCACCAAACAAGAGATTAAGATATCATATTTTGACAATGAGACTGAAATAAAAGTTTAATCTCCTTGCACGTAAAATACGAAATTTGGCTTTTGAGAACATCTCCTGCATACTAATATCTAAAGAATGGAAAGTTATGCTAAACAGAAAGGACTAGAACAAACCTCATATATCATTCTATTTCTCCCATCTCTACTCCTAACTGACAAGGGTAGCCCTGAAACACCATCATTATGCCGATCTACTGAGACAGAAGACCTCATATATTGAGGGGATCGGCCTTGTGGACCGGATCTGGATGACTGACCAGGCTCTTGCGTCGAAGCAGACCGACGAGAATGTCGTGAAGATAAATTGCTGGTATGATGTCCAGATTCCAATCCACTAGAGGAAAACAAGGAGTTGACAGCAGTCTCGGATAAATTTCTAGGGTACTGGACAGGAGCTGCTTCACTGGGTATCATGATGGTCCCCAGCATAGGGATGCCACCAGAACTGCTAGTAGCTCTTGAAGTCATGGGCACATTTCCTAACATGCTCAAACTAGAATTAGGATGATTCAAGTTTGGTGAATCCTGTGCCAGATGATCGATATTAGCTCTCATACGAATTGATGGATGGTCAATAATGCCATTTCTTAGCAAGCTTCTCAAATTTGTCTCAGAAATTAATCTTCGATGCGGATGGGATGAGATTGAAGAACTACCAATTCTTGAACTAGAAGGAGACTGCTGAACATTAAGAGTCAAACCAGTGACAGGCAGCATATGAGGCTGGCTATGCTCTGCTGGGTTAATAGAAGGATTTAGAACAGAAGATGGTGGAGACATCATTGAACAATGTGACTGAGAAGTGGAGACATCATGTTGGAGTGCAGAACTGATTCTCAAACGGAAATTCCTTTGTGAGATTTCTGCATTTCCCGGTAACCTAGGAGGGGTGCACCACTCCGAAGGAACTCTATGCATGGAGCTGAAACTAAGACCATGAGTTTGTTCAAAAGAACTTGGAGCTGAAAAATAACTAGATGGGCCCGGCATGCTTAAGTCTGCAGAAATATTACGACTAGCTGATGATTCTCCAGTAATTGCTCCTATGCTCTTCCTTTTAAAACCGGCACGCCGAACATCAAGTGTTCTTCTTGCTCTGCCATCACCATCTTCTGAGACCCGTCCTCCATTACCAGAGGCATTCACATTAGAGAGTGCATTAGAAGCATTTTCAAGTCCCAAGTATTCTGACAAGTAAGGGCACATTGATACTTCAGTAATGTTCCTATTCAAAAAAGCATGCTCAGCATGTTGCTCTGCACTCTGGCTAACTTGAGGTAAATTTAAATTCTGTATAAACGATTGCCCGTCATCAACAGGAGTATTGTTCAGATTTAACTCAACATTTTCCAAAGAAAACATGCCGGTTCTTTCATGATGCCTTTCTTCCAACCTTGGGCCAACAGTAGAATTAATTGAAAGAGCAGTATTCCAGCCATGGGCCATCTTAGTTTCAGAATGGTTTTCCTGGTTTGCTGTGACACCACTAGAGTTAGGGCCAGCAGAACTCCATGTGTTCAAATGACCAGTGCCTTGAGAGGCCACATTTAGATAATCCATATTTGAATCATCTGGAGGTAATAAATAATCTTCCAGCATAGGATTGCTTCGATAAAATGACTGCTCCATGCCAGAGCTGTTTGAGTTAGACCCACGCTCAAATTGAATAGATTCGGGTATTGAATCAATAGAATTTCTCTGCCCTTGCATTTGGTCAATGTCTGTACTGGTAAAAACAACACATGAACAAAAAGGCTTTTAAAATGCCTTTGACAAAACTATAATTATACACCTGGACAGTAATTCGAAAACATGTATTATACCAGTGTGTCAACATTTTGCATACATAAAATTCGAAAAAGAAGTGTAATGCAAGAAGGTTTTTGAAATTCGATATACAAAAAGGTTTTTAGCAAGCACTAAAGCTAGACACAGAAAATACAAACATGAACAGATGAAAGATAAAAAGTAGCAGTAGTAAAGCAAATCTTGACCTTAATTAAAATATGCACCGATTTAATTAATGAAATATGCAACAGATAAGGAATCACCTTTTCAAACTGTTTCTTTCTAAGAGGAGACAAACATACTACTAGAAGATAAGCCCAGAATCTGCATTATGACTGAGCACCAAACAAGCAAAAAATAGTAACTTTAGGTTGCAAGTACAAAAACTATCCTTCTTTCTCATTACAATGTTATTAACCCGCATCTAGGGTTGTTGATGAACTGAGCTTTCAATAACATACTCAGTACTCGACTCAATAATAGTTTGCTCCTATTTGTTCATCAAGCTTAACCAACAACCCTGTACATTTTTTATTTTATTTTTTGAAATTATTTTGTTTTTTTGAAATCAACAACCCTGTACATATTTTAAAAAGCCAACAGTAAATGAACAAGCTAACATAAATGGTCAACTCATTTATGCTCATCAACAATGCATAAGAAGATCATGAAAGTACTTGTTTGAAACTAAATAAATTTGTAAGTCAATGGACAAGTTGAACTAGAAACTCATTAGGAGCTTGATAATCAGCTCGATTAATATTGTCCTCAATACTCTTAACACAAATTCACATCATAACAATACTTGGTGGTGTAAATTTATTTTGTTAATAATTTTTTATTTTATGAATAGTATAATTAAAAGTTAAGTAATTGCTCATGTGATGCAGATCAAGATACACAAAAGAAGATCTTGATCTAGATAATCCAAAAGTTCAATTTAATTATCTAGTTACTACGGGAGAATAAAAAATATTTAAATTTTGGATTAATAGCAATTAGGTCTCTCTAGTTTCTAAATTAACCAAGATGGTAATCTAGTTTAAGATAAGGTGTAAATAGGTCCATTGGTATTAATTAAGAGACCCAATGAATGATATTTTCTCTAATTAGTAGACTAGTTTGGTTAATTTAAAGGCATGTTTGGCAATTACTTAAAAATGAGCAAAATATTTTTTTAATAATATTTTAAATTTATTATAAATTTTAATAACTTTATTTCACATCCAACACAAATTTGAACCTTAAAAATCAACTTTATTTCACATCCAACACAAATTTCAACCTTAAAATCAACTTTATTTCACATCCTACACACCTCCCAATATTAAAATAATTTCTTTTCCATCAACTCTATAAAATAAAATATTTTCTCTTTTCTTGCCCAAATTTATCCTCCAACCAAACAAGCCCTAATACCAACATTTTAGATAAACATAATGTCTAACTTGATTTAGAAATTAGAAAAAATATTCTTTATTAGGTACCTTTATTAATATCAAAGGATTTATTTGCATGTTATCTCAAACTAAATGATCAATTTAATTTATTTAAAAATTAAAGAGACCCAATAGATTAATTTAGTTAATTTGCATGTTATAATAAACTAAAAGGACCTACTTGCTATTAACCTTTAATTTTTTAATATTTAGTATTTATTTTTATTAGAATTTAAATATTGAAAATTTGGAGTGGCTATTTATTATTTAAGATTATTGATAATTATCCATTTATCTTCTCTAGTTAATTGAATCTTAGAATTCTATAAATACCTATATCTTTGTAATGAGTAGACTTTGATCAATGCATAGAATTATCTTTTACTTTTCTCCCATTTCCTCTCTACTACTCTCGTTTCATCCAATCTTCTCCCCTTTCCCTTTACGTGTTCTACGATAGTTAGAATCAGATTTCAATTCAAAACTAACACTTCAAAGGAGCTTAAGTTCGAAGCTTCCACTTCCAAATAGCTCTTATTCAAAGCTCCTACTTTACAAAGATTTTGCATGACGTAGAGAATCCAAAGAGCATTAGTTCTGCTTTCACATTCCATACATTGTAGAGATTTCACGAGACTTCAATTCAAAGCTTCCGCATAACGATGTTGGAAGAATCCATGACCGGCAAAACCACTACATGCTCATCCTACACAAAGGAAGTGGTCTTAGCATGACTACAAGTTCACATAGCTTCCTCATGTCCACAAAGTCACACAACTACAAACCTCTTCAGATCTCCACAATTTCTTGTAGGTTTCACGTCATCTGCACTCCCACATCGCTCGATGGAAGCACGTCAACATCGCTGGATGGAAGCACGCCACACAATGGTCTTAGCACCAATCCCGAAAACGGGATAGGTTTTAGGTGAACTTGTGTGACAATCCAGACTACTGGCAACTCGGACAAACTCACAATTCGATTCGGACAAACAATCCAGGTTTCACGCTAGAAACTAATTTCTAGAATAGTAATATATCTATTGTTTCGCTTTCATTTGTCACTCATAATACGAATACGTAACTCCAATTCACACTACAATCCTAATCAAATTTCAGGGATATTACAACCTAAGCGCTCAGTATAAACCACAACACCAAACTTATCAACTTTAGATCCACTATGTAAAATGCTGAAAGTACAGAATAAAAGAAAAGGGATGAAGTGATAGTTGATACATTAAGGTAAAAGACATAATATGGAGAAGACGAATAGTGGTGTCAAGCAATCCTTGAGTAGCACATGAATATAGTGGGAGAAACAGTCGTTTTCAAGGGTTTAAAAATTATAAAATTTAATTTACTTTTTTGATTTTCGATTAATACGTTATGATTCTGTTTGACAGCTACACTAAAAAAATCATGATTTTTTTAGCATAAATTTTACATGAGTTCAGGCTTTGAGACAAAGGCTTGCTTTTGGTGAGGAAGAGTTCAGATCTTAGAAGTCGGTTTGTCGCTCCATCACGACTGTCCAGATCCCCACAAATTTCTCTTGATTTGCCCCACACAGAAGTCCAGAATGGCAACAATACTTCACCACAACCCAAATCCACTCCACAGCATGACCAATTAGATCCCCACATACATGCAATCCTTCCGATTGATCATCCTCCCATCTTCATTCCACATTCCACCTCCCAACCCTCTTAGAGTTAGATCTACGACTTACTAAAATCAGCCCATTAGTTCAGACAAGATACAACGTGGTACCAGAGCATATGTGTGCTCACCATCATGATTGAGTAGATACCTCAATAACAAGCTCGATATTAAGCCCTATAGTTGACTCAACTAAATTTCAATTTCTGCTCAATGAGGCCTCAATTTTAGGCTCATTTAAGGCTCAATAGCTAGTAAATGAAAAGAATTTGAATCAAGCTGGAGCTTGTTTCTTTTTAAATGAAGAGAGCTACATGTGCTTGTCAAAGCTCACCTTAATTATAAATTGAACCTGAACAATAAAATCTAAAACAATCTTGAGCACAAACATGGCCTAGCTCTGCCTGGCACAATTCATCTACAGCCTTGACTACATCTAATAGTGACAGATGACTATATACTAGCATTAATAAGCGCCTTCTCATCATCCTTACATATGTATATGGACAATAAGCAATAAGAACCTTCTCTTCAAGAAGATAGGGCCAATAGCAACTATGTTTCTCCTTTTGAATAGATAACACTACTCGAAACATATTATACCGCTTCCTCAAAAGCTATTCCAAAAACCCAAAAAAGGAAAATAAAATAAAAATATCATAGCGAATGTAGGGCTTGACACCATAATCTAGTAAATTGTTTAAAAGGGAAACTTCATAAATAACACAAACAAATATTTTATTTACATTTTAAACACATAAACCTTATTATTTACTAATACAACACAAACTAAAAACTCACAAAATCAACACTATGATCGAATATTCCATCTTACTCACCTTACTCATATTGGCCTATGACAATTGACAACAGTTCATCGCATTAGATTTTGACTAGTTTTGTCCCATTCTTTCAATAGAAAATCACTACTCCCCTCCCCTCGTATATCATAGTAAGATTGTTTGCTAGAAGTAATAATTTTCCCTCCTCTCCACACCATGGATTCCACACGTCATGACTTTCACCATCATGATTCCTCAACTTTGAATAACCATAGAGCACAGAATAGAATTGAGTGGAGGAAGAGTTGTTTAAGTGCAAATCAATTATGTAATACGAGTTAAATAAATTTGATGACGTGACTTTTGTAAGCATTTGTTTGAATAAAGGATTGTTTGAAAGCAAGCGCAAATTGATGCAATCAATATTTTGGAAGATAGCAAAAGTAAAAAGTTGAAGAATGAGTGAAGCTGGACTCCCAAGAAGATGAGAGTGTGGGAATGATCATAATTCATCTAAACAACTCTTAGTCTCACTCTTTGCCTTGCACCATCCACATTATTTTTCTTCCCAATAGATTCAAGATCCATGCCCAAATGTAGTGAACGTCTACACAATGACCCCAGAATATGAAGGCAATTGCATCTCAAATGCCAATGACTGTCATTGAAATGGAATGGTCGTTGACAGTAAAAGAAAAGCGAAGATCTTTGATCGTTACGCAATCTTCGCATATCGTGTGACGTGAGCGGAGGCAGTGCTTCGTCAACATAATCAAAAGATGGGTTGGGCATTCATGAAGCAAATGTGCAGGGTGATGGTGATGGTATTCGTCTATGTGTAGGCATACGAGGGCATAGGACGTGAGAAAAGTCCAAATCAATCACGCATGCAACGATTGAACTCTATCCCATGAAAGAGCATTGCAGAAGTGTTGCTATAAACTAAAGCTCAGATATCAAAAAGATATAAAATCACAAAGGAGAAAGAGAAGAAGACCAAGAAAAAGAGGAGAATAATAGAAAAAATAGGAGAAACCTAGAGATACTTTTATTCATTCATCAATATCTAATTTGTAGTCAACTTGCCCCAACTAGTCTATAAAAACTCCAAACTAAGAAACTAAGAAAAAGAATAGTAAAGTCTAAAAAAAGGCAGTAACTAGAAATATGTGTATGTGTGGTGCATGTATTTATGTATCCACAGATAGATTGACACAGAGAGAGAGAGAGAGATAAAGGGTGAAATAGAGAAATAACTGGAGCTTAAAATGGAGAGGGGAGAAAGAAGAGTGACTAATGGTTGAGTTGAAGAGCACACGTGACCTGTAGAGATGTAGATAAGATGCAAAATTAGCATAATATGGTGAGTAGAAGCCAGAGGGAGAAAAATGTTCATATATATATATACATATATATAGAGAGAGAGCGAGAGAGAGAAAGGAATGAAAAACAAAAGGTTTAATTGGGAGAGCTCACATAAATTTAGTAGAAAGACTCAACATCGAAAGAATTTGATCTAAGTTGCCGTCATGTGCACGTCCTTAGTCCCTACAATGGTACATTACAATATTTTGTATAATAGTTGGCAGACTAAAAGAGTCTAAAGGTGAACTGATCAGGAACTAGTCCACTAAATCAAGTCTAATACCAAAATCAATAACACTAATAAAAAGGCTAGACAAGATTGGTTCTAACCTCCCAAAACCAATGGTTGCTATTCAACAAAGAACCTATTTAGGAATAGCTATTTTATTTTTTACGTTTTTAAGAAATGGAATACAAGATTACTATATGAATGGCATTTTATACAATATCTACTAATCTAATGTTTTATGTCACAAATAAGATTTTTCCAAAAAATTTTATTGTGTAAGGCTAGATCAAATATTTTGCATAATTACAATTAATTAATGACCTATTGATATAGATAGGGGATAAATTGTCCAAATGTTGTAGAGAGGCTAGATCAACCATTGTTTCGTCACAATTGATTAATATCTTAATTGACATAGATAGAGCATAAATTATAACATTAGAACTATTGTTCCACAATACTTGTAAAAATGACAATTATAAAAAAAATGTATACAGAAAGAAATGAAAACCATAGGAAGTAAAAACAAAAACATATTGGAACTAGTTCTGGAACTGATTCTCTATTCCAGACAGGATCTGAACACGTTTAGCAACTTCATTATTTAACCTGGATCAAAACAAATCTAGACCAATTCCACCATTAAGTGGAGCCACAATCAGCGTATTTGGTTTGGAAAAAAGTGTCCAAACTCATATTAGTTTATCTTCTATAGTAAAATCAATTTGAACTAACACAAAATTTATCAACTTTCAAACTCCGTTTGGTAAACAAAAAATTTAACCAAGGCTAAAATAGCCATGACAAAAAATTTATTTCATTTAAAAAAAATTAAAATAATTATTTTATATCTCATCCTACACAAACTCCAACATTAAACGGTCATCTTATTTCACATCCAGCATAATTCTCAATAAATTAATCAACTTTATTTCACGTCTAACACAATTTTTAATATAACTCACATTATTTCAAATCATACACAATTTTTGAAAAAAGTTAAAATTTTTCCAAACCATCTTTTCTTGTCCTCCAATCAAACTAAGCCGCAAGGATTGGATATATTTTTGCAACAGCATATTGACATAAAGAGAAGAATTTACCAAAAGAACTCCTAACAAAACTAAGTTACAACAAGATTCAAACATCTAAGCCAAAAAAAGTTAGATCTGCATGTCAATCACCAAGCAAAAAAAATGTTTTTTGTTCTTTTCAAATTTCAATTAATAGAGAAGCTTAATCTTTTATGTTCACTTTGTTAAAAAGACATTGATTCACAAAAAGTCCAGATTAACTTCAAATAAGGAAAATAAAACTACAGAACATTTAAAGTTTAACTAGCCTTACTTTCTAGCTAGAATAGACGAAATACTTAAGAGTTGCGATGAAAATAAAAACCAACAAAAAAAATTTTAACACTTGCAACTACAAATTACAGAACTTAAGTGGAAGAGACATACTTGAACCAAAGTAAGCTTTACGAATTATAAGAAAACAGAAGTTTTATTACTCTATTTCAGATGTTCGTTCTTTTTACATTTTACCCATGAAAATTATTTTTTTTCATGGGCTAAAAGAAAATCAGAAATTTATAGAGTGATTAATATTTGAACTTCAAAACAACAGCAGCAGTTGTATTTAAATGAGAACCAAGTCAAAGATATGTTGTTTTTGCTACCTATGAACTGATTACTCCTGCCATATCAAGGTGATATTTTCTCAGCCATACAATGACAATTTATTTTTTGAGAAATATACAATGACAATTATGCCAACGTGATTGTACAATACTAGGTTGTGTAATTTAATCAACCAACTCTTCATACTCAAACAGTGGTATGCCAAAACACAAACATTAAAGAAATGTCAGCAATAATTACAAATGAAATATTCTCAAAAGTCCCGCCATTTGTAAAAGAAATTTTGATGCAAAGGAAAAACTAGACGAGCATGAAGCATCAGTTGTATATTAAAGAAATATCATATCACAATTTAACATGGTAAAAACAAGAATGTCTGGTTCATAAACATATCTCATCATCATAATCACACAAGTAAAACTCTTGCAATCGGTTACACATAAAAAGACAATGGTCTTGTTTTTAGATAAAACATATGTTGGAACTTGACAAAAAATGTCATATTCAAGAAAACACAGTATGAGTAGTTTACTAAGATTTGAACAGTCATGTGAATCCCATAAAAAAAGATTTTTTCCTTTCTCAAAGAAAATATATGGTCCCAGAAACCATGTTCAAAATAAGCCAACTAAGATAATAGAAAAGCATTCCAAAAATACATGTTTCAGTACAAACTGTATTTCCTATTAGTTTCCAGTGTATGCAGGCTTCCATTTCATCCGGGTCACCGCTGGTAAAAGATGCAGAAAAGAAAACCCACAAGAGAACAAATATAATTAGTAGCTTACAAAAAAAATAATTTAGCTATTTGACTCTCATCCTGAAATGACCCATTTAGATTTTGATTCACACTATTATTAAGCCATCTTGTACACGAAATGTGTCATTTGTACTAATTTATACAACATATCCACCTTAAACTCTAGCTTGAAAGTCATGTCTGTCAACTTTCAAAACATTTAGATGAATACAACTTCCCACAACAAGAACATCTCAAAAAGTTCTCTCTTCAATCTTACCTTCTGTTTCAATCTTCCACATTCAATTATAGTCATGGGTGTTTCAAGAGCTAGTTCCAACCTGATTTTTATCAGCACTCTTGCAGTAAAAGACTCATTATAATAGCTATCGTACAACTATGTGTGCAAGGAGTAGTATTATTTGTTGGCCATATTGATAATCCTATTAAATAATATGGAATTATATTGTTCGCACATAATATTACTTATATTATGTCCTTGTATTCACAGTTCTAATTGGTAGCTGCTTCACATGCTTCATCATTGATCTAAGACCAACCACAACCTAAACCTCTACATCATCAGATAGTTGACACTTCACAAAAGTTGCACTTGTATGTACTCTCCAATGAACGATCAAAAGATCTAGACCAACTTTCCATAATCATTAGCACCAAATTTTCAACCGCAAACACTAAGATTTCAATTTGATTTCATTATTGTTAGCAAACATTAATTCAAAAATATGGGATTTCTGCATGCACATAGGCTATACCTGTAGTTCACTTATTTGATCAGTATTGCGTTAGCAGGCTTAAATACGCAATTCAACTGCATCAAAATGGAATTTTCTAGGCATACTTGATATGAAGAACTAAAGTATTTTCATTTGTCCTAAAATTAAGCAAAGGAACAACCCATTTATCACAATGTCAAGGTTATTTCATTTTCAATCAGCAGGTGAAATTATAATAGCTATAATAATTCTCAGATATGTTCATCTTTAGGATCACATATCAAGGCCCTAGCATCATATTCCACAATCATCACAATATATCATCATGAAGCAGTTCCAAATAATAGAGAACAATCACTAATACTACATTATACTACTCTATCAACAAGAACCACAAAATTTCTCTTTGCAAATTTCACTAATGCTGCTTACAAGGGTAGTCTAGCCAAACAATAATAACCTTGACCTGTAATTCGTAGTAATTCCAATCAGGAAAGGGTTAAAAATTGGCCATGCAAAAGAGAAACGCGTCATTCTCCACACAAAAAACTGTAAAAGAAAATCCCTAAAAGTAAACTCAGACGTTTAGTTTTATTAATCAGCGGATTTAGGCGAAACCATAAACTTCTCAAAAACAATTAAAGCCCAAAAAATCACATAAAAAAGCAACGTCGTCCTACAAGCAATACATAATAAAGACCCCTCAATAAACGATAACTCATCAGATTCTTGACAAGGAAAAAAATTCAAAAAAGATCTGACAACCGAAATCAAACTAAAAACAACCGGAGAACCATGGTCCAATCCGCTTCAAAAGCACGGAGAAGCACACAACCACCGCCGATCAGCTCCCACGAGGCTCAAAACAAAGATTACACACAGATTTCCAAATCCAACCAAAAAAAACCCCGATTCATCACGATCGGGAACGAGAAACGCACCTAAAACCGCCGGCAATCCGGAAATTGGAAAGATCCGACGATCAGCACTAGACTGAGCGACGAGATTGAGATGAGGCCGCTCCCTCGGCCTCTTCCTCTTCGCCTCCTCGTTCACGAAGGGGAAACGACGAAAGCGAATAGCTCCGAAGCCAGCAAGAAGGGGACGGTCCAAAGAAGAATGGAAAGGGAGCCGCAGGTGCTGGGGGGAATATAAATATATTTAATTTCAACCATAATTTTTCGCATTTTCTAGTTTGTGAATAACCGAATTATAATAAATAGAATTAATTCCTTTTCTGAATATAAAGAGCCTAGGATTTTTCTCCTTTGTTCATACATTTTAAGTAATTTCACTCTAATTTTTTTGGGTATTAACGTAAATAAGATTTTTTAATTGACACTAACGCCCTGTTTGGCGCGAGAACCAAAACTAGACCAAAATAGTACTAATTTAAAAAATAATAATAATTACATATTTTAAATTATTTTACATAAATTTAAATATAAAAAATATTATTTTACTTTATATACTCAATAATTTAAAATAAAAATATCAACTTTATTTCACATTTTAGACTAAAATATTCAAATCGAGTATTTTGATCTAAGAAGTGAAATAAAATTTATATTTTTATTAAAAATTATTGAGTATGTGAAGTAAAATATTATTTTTTATTTTAAAATTTGTGTAGAATAATTAAAATAATTTATTTATTATTATTATTGTTATTCTTTAAACTATTATCAGCAATAAATTTTATCAAAAAATTATTAATCATTCATCAAATAAACCTTGTAAAAAACGAAAAGATATTAAATTTTTGATTCTTGAGATATATTTCTATTAATGTAAATCATATTGTCGGATTGAACAAACAGATAAGATATGAATAAGATAAATCATTCGAGTGGATAGATCAGATATTTTTGTAAAAATTGAATACATTAAAATCATCCAATAATATGCATCAAACTGGAATTGCTCAATTCTAAGTACTTCAAAGTATATTTGTAATAAATAATATTATACTTCAATATAAAATTTTTAACACATTTTTTAAGAGCTTTATTTTTCATGAAGATATTCTCAAATTTTGATGATAAAATAATTTATTTATTTTTATTTATTTTAACTATCAAGTTAATAACATGAGATGAAAAAATTCATATTTTCTCCTTTCAGTCATAGTATCTAAAGTGATATTAAAAAAAAATTATCGATTTTTAACTCACATGAAAATTACTATAATTCTTCGGAGAAAATAATATATATTATCATGAGGAGGTGGTATGCGATAAAAATTTCATAATATTTTCTATCTTTTTCAATTACTATCAATAAAATATTTACAGTTAAATACCTAAAATTATTTATACTCTCTTTTTAGTAACTCTAAATTTTTAGTTTCTCAATCACATCCAAGTACATGAAATAAAATGAGAAACTAAAGTGTACCAAAATCAAACTAACAAGCAACTATATTAAAGCTATTAGACATAAATAATGATAATGACGTGTAAGTATGCAAATAATATAATTATAGGTCTTTTATTTGTAATTATCTCAAATTTTTTCATCATTTTTGTTTCACCTAATTCTTAATTTTTTAATTTATTTTAAGATCTTTTAATATAGCATTCAAATAAAATGCATTTAATCATGTGATTTTTTAATATGTAATTAATATATAAAGATGAGATAATATATTAAGGAAAGAAATATACAAATATGTTTGAATTTGACTCATTATCAGTCCTGTTACTGTTACTTAATTTAATTTTAATAAAATAATTGAATTTTGGAAATAAGATGGAATAATAAAAGAAAGTAGTCCAATATGAAAAACATTCGTCAAAATGTGGACCCAGATATAATTTACGCAAATACAAATGGCAGTTAAATGAGTAAATTTAAGCAATTAATCTGCAGCTCTACATAACACGTGGCGCATTTTTGATGGGTGTCAGATCTGAGCTTCTGTTACTACGGACAGCGGATCGCTGACGTTCGGCGTGAGCGTAGCCCAGGCTTTTAAGAATCTCCCTTCCCGCCCTATCATAATGATTTAAAGGACTAATGACACTTAATACCTTTACTTTAGACGTATGCGCAAATGGGTCCTCTGATTTTTAAAATAATCAAATTGATGCTTCATTTTAAGATAATTACAAATAAATTATTCAAATTATGCTTAAAAAACTTATTTACATATTATCTTAAATAAATAAATAATTTAGTTAATTTCAAAACTACAAAGGCCTAATTTCATATTGACGCAAATTAGAAAATTTTAATTATTATTAATCCTACTTTAATTGCTTATAGATTCCTATAGTGTTAACATATCTTAATCAGATCTTTATTAATTTATTTAAATAAAGTACTATAGTTTTGGCTAAGGTTTTGCTTGGGGATATTTTAATGTATTGCTACTAAAAATCATTAAAAAAATTAAATATAATGTTATACTTAACTATAATTTCTACAAATAGTAAAAAAATTAAATAATTTAGAAAAAAAGGAAATTTGATACTTTCAAAGCATTTTAATTTCCTATTTATCATCTTTATATTCACTTTGCACTAATAAAGCAAACATTTTTTTGACATCATTTGGTTCGAATTTTTTTTTAATAAAATAAAAGTACTTTTATTTTTAAAATTTAATAATAAAAATTTTATTTTAATAATAAAAATATGTAACATATAAAATAAAATTAATATTTATATTTATGTTGGATGTGAAATAAAATTAATTTTATCTGTTAAAGTTTATGTTGTGCTTTTTTATTAATGGATAGTTTTTGGAGAGACCTAATTTAAAAATATTTCAAAATATCTCAAGTTGAATTTTAAAAATGAAATATACAAAAGTAGAGCAAATTTTCACAGGAATAAAATAAAATTACAATTTGGTCCTAAACAAAATTTTATTTGTAATGCTACAAATTGTCTGATTTAATAAAAGCCTAAAAAGATTCCCAGATTAGCTTTGGAAAAAGAATAAGATGGAAAAGTATATAATTAAATAGACCTCTCAAATCAAAGATGACTTTGAGGTGTGGCATCTTTTTTATTATAATGAATAAAAAAATTAATTAATTGACCTCAATTTACAATTTACTCTATCAAGAAAAAAAAATTAAATTAACATTTTTTAATTTGAAATATAATAATTAGTCGAGTCATAATTTTAAATTTTTAATAACTAAATTTATCTTTTATTTTAATATAATTATTGTATGATTTTTTTTTTAAAATTCCATCTTCTGCCTACAATAAGCAGAAGATCTAGAGAGGGGGGGAAGACGGCCTGCCCCTCCGTCCACCCCCTCCTCTCCATTTCCCTTTAGGTCTTCCATTGACAGCCCCTTGCCACCAGTAAGCGGTGTCTCCACCAAGATAGAAGGGGAGAGAGAGGGAGTAAAGCCCTGTTTGGCAATGGACTAAAAATCATTGCTAAAATTAATCATGACCAAAATCTTAAATTTATTTTAAAAAAAACTTAAAAAATTATTTTATATCTCATCTCACACAAATTCCAACATTAAATAATCACTTTATTTCACATCCAACAAAATTCTCAATAATCAATCAACTTTATTTCACATCCTACACAATTTTTAATATAACCAACTTACTTTATTTCATATCATACACATTTTTCAAAAATGACAAAATTTCAACCAAATCTTCTTTTTTTTCCTTTTTTTTAATTTTTTTTAATAGAATCTAAATCTTTTTTTCCTTATTACCAAACAGAGCCTAAAAGTAGTATTTAGAAAAATTTTAATATAAAAAAAATTTAAAAAAATACTCATATGATAATTTTATCAAAATAAAAATATATATATATATATGCACATGCATTTCTTAAATTGTTGTCATTATTCCAACTTAGTTATCATCTGTTTTTAAATACAATTTGAAACTGCCCATTTTAATGTCAAGCTTCACAATTAGATTTGCACCATACAAGTTTTAGTTCAATTTTATTACGATGTTATGTAATATTTTTTTAAGAAATTAATTATTTAATTTAATAATGTGTTTATATAATATTTTAAAAATTATAATAATATTATTTTAAAATGACATTTAATTGTCTCTCTAATTATAATGAAGAAATATTGTTATCATTTTTTAGTATAATGGCATTGAATCAAAAAAAAAATTCTGAGATAATATAAATACTTAGATAATATTGACATTTAGATAATACAAATACCTAAATAGCAATCAACCGAACACCCACTTATTCATTATTCATAATTACTACTTATATGAAAAATAATAATAATAATCAAATATTTTCTCTCACTAGGTGAGGACAGCTCTATGAACTTTATATTAAATAACTAATTCTCATTTATACTTAAGTATGTAAGATCCTTTATAATAGTTTCTTTGCACGTCGTATTTGGTCTTCCTCAACCTCTTTTCATATGAAAAATATTCAGTGACTAAACTCTCTTTATTAAAATTTTCATCAGCATACGATATTTATATGTCTGAACTATCTAAGTTGTCTCTTTTTGAGCTTATCATTAATTGAAGCTACTCAACCTTTTCGTGTATACATATTTTAATTTATTATCATGTCTATTTGTGTATGCGCACTCATCTACTTTAGCATTCTCATATCTGCAATAATTATTCTATTTACTATTATTCCATAACATTTGCCTTCAAGTTTAAATGAGTTTTTATTACATAGTACACCAGATGTATTCTTCTATTTTATCAATCTTATTTAAATTCTCTATGAGAGGGTGATTGAACATAGGTTACGCCATAATATTAAGGTATCAGAGAATCAGTTTAGTTTTATTCCAAGTAAATCTACTATATAAATTATTCATTTATTGAAAAGTTTAATGAAGAAGTTTAAGGAGAGAAAAGAAAAGCTACATTTGGTTTTATTAATTTAAAAAAATCTTATGATAAAGTCTCAAAAGAAGTACTTTGAAGAGTTTTAAAAAAGAAAGAAATTTACACAGATTATATTCAAGTTATTAAAGAAATGTATAAAGAAGCGTTACCTGTGTTCAGACATAAGGAGGTTTGACTAAAAAATTTTCTATTACAGTTGTATTACAACAATACTCAGCTTTAAGTCCGTATCTTTTTGCTTTGATAATGAAAGTTCTAACTGAAAATGTTAAAGATGAGGTGCCTTGGTGTATACTCTTCGCAGATAATATTATTCTTGTTAAAAAAAACTAAAGAGAGAGTTAAAGTGAAACTCAAACTTTGAAGGAATACTCTAGAATTTAAATATTTTTATCTTAGTAGGTCAAAAATTGAATATATAGAATGCACATTTAGTCAAGAAAGAAATATTTATATTGAAGATGTGACAACTGTTGATCAAATTGTCAAGAAGAGTGAGTGCTTTAAATACCTTAGATCAATCATTTAAAATGATGGTGAAATAAATAATGACATCATTCGCAAGATTCAAGCAGGATAAGTAAAATGGAGAAATACTTCTAGTGTGTTGTGTGATAAAAAATATCTTCTAGACTTAAGGTAAATTTTATAAAACTGTAGTAAGATCAGCGATGATATATGATGCTGAATGCTGGCCTGCAAAGAGAAAATATATAAATAAAATAAATATTACAAAAATGAGGATGCTAAGGTAGAGGTGTTGATATATATGAAAGGATAGAATGAGAAATGAATATATCCGAAAGAAAGTTGGTATATAAACTTAAAAAAAGTCAGTTTATATAATTTAGACATATAAATCATAGGCTGGTTGAAGCTCCATTTAGAAAAATTGAGTTATTGGATCTTGCCCAAGTACAAAGACGAAGAGGGAGACCAAAGAAGACATAACAAGAAATTATAAGGAGTGATCTTAATTACTTAAATTTAGATAAAAATTTATTAACTGATAAAGTGCAATGAAAACAAAAAATTTATATAGCCGACTCGACCTAGTGGGATTAAAGCTTAATTGTTGTTGTTGTTGTTTAGATTCTATTAATAACATTATTACTTATTTTATTATTATTTTGTATAATTGATCTAAAATATTTAAATTACGCACTTTTTTTTAATAACTTGATTATCAATTATAATCTACTCATTAGAAGAATTTCTATTTTGACTATAATCTGTACATTCGATTTTTGACCTATTAAAGTAAAAGATTTTAAATTTTAAAGTATTCATCCAAAACTTAGATAGTACCTTAGCGCTATCACTAGCGGGATATAAAAAAAAAAACTTTTAAATATTTCCCACTTGGATAAATAATTGCTTGAGAAGGAAAAACTTCAAAAGACAATGAGCAAAACATGTGTCATGCTCTAAAAATGAAAGGTTGGGTCAAAAACATTGACTAACTTAATAAAGCCTTCATGATTGCAAGGAACTAGTTCTTTGAATGTGTCAAAAGATATTATTGTGTGGAATAAGTTTGTTTCAAGTATTTGCACAAATTTGTATTTAAATTATATCTAAATTAACTTCCATTTAGATTGAACCTCAAACACAATTAACCTTGAAAATGTAGAAAAGTACATTAAGATTGCCTTTTGTGGGAGAGAAATTGAAAAAAAAAATACTTTTCTTACATGTTTATCAAATTGTAATAATAACAACAATCAAATTTTTATCCCATTAAGTAAGATTAATTACATAAATCTTTTATTTATATTATATTTTATCAAATAATAAATACTCATTTACCTTCAAATATATAAAACCCATTCTGATAGCTTCATGTCATATCTTATTTGATCTTTTTCTCTTCCTCTTTCTCTTTTAACACAGCCAAAATCTAAAAACTCAACTCTTCTTGTTGAAGCTTTTATCAGCTTATAGTTTATATATCCAAACTATCAAGGCTAACTCTCCCTGAACTTATCCTTAATTGAGGTTATCTCTCGCAAATATTCTCATTTTTCATCAAACTGTAACAAATAAGAGAAATAGTTTGTAATGTGAAAATTTACATAGAATATAAAATAGAGTTATATATATATATATATATATATATCACTCCTAAAAAATAATTTGTACTAATTTAATTTTTAAAATTAAAAATTTACATTTGTTAATACTTTGAATGTATAATTACGCACAGCGCTCTATCATATTAATGAATAGCTAGATATTTCTCTCCTTAACTAAAATGAATGGCTAGATCTTTCTGAACTTAATAAAGGAAGCGTAGTTTGCAATTATATGTTTAAAATATAGAATGATACATGTAAATATTTAAGTTTAGAAGTTAAATAAGTAAAAAGTTTTTTGGGATAATTACCTACATGCCACACAATTTAGTTTTATTTATGCCTTACACATCCATTCTTAGTTAATTACGCTATGCACACTCAAAATATTATAAAATTTTACATACATACATTTTAACTTATTTTTATTATAATGAGTAATTATAATTTTTCAATAACTTAACTATAATTAAATTACAAAAAATCTGAACCGTTCATCATATTATTTTAAGAATATTTAAATATATTTTGAGTGAAAATCCTAAAACTTTAATGTTTAGGTGGCGGCAAAGGAAGAAGACATCCGCGATGTGAATTGATTTTAGGACAAATCAGCGCTTTAGTGTGGTGTTGAGAAAGAGAAAAATATATATCATTAATATTAAAAAAATAATCTTAATGATTTACTAACAGAATAGTTTTTTTTCAAATAGATTTTGATTAAGTTTTAACTCAAATATGTGTATGTAAGATTTTATAATATTTTGAGTGTGCGTAATGTAATTAATTAAGAATGAATAAGTAAGACATAAATAAAACCAAATTGTGTGGCATGTAGGTAATTATCCCAAATTTTTTTTAGACGTGGCATATGTAATTCTTCTTTAATTATAATAATACCAACTTTTAAGTAAAATGAGAAATATTTTTGATAGCAAGTAAAATGAATTGATTTTATTGAAATTTGTAATATATATATGTGTTAAAAAAAATTTGTTATTGTTTTAAAAGTCTTTAATGGGTCAATATTTGTGGAATTGCTGACTCAGACCTCTCAAACTCGAGTAAGGTAAATTTATATTCAGTTAAGTAAATTTGAATTCAAATCAAACTTACGAGTCGGGTCCGAAATTGCCACCACTACCTACTTGATTGTTGCTCTATGCTCAATCACCATTCTTGGTGCTAGTAATGTGATGTCTAATCACTTCAATAATGACAGTTCAGTAACCTCTTTGATCTTCATATTTTAATCATAGTGAGAACAAAATGATAATTTTATTAATAATAATACTAATAATAAATTTTTTTAACACATCTTACATAAATTTTAATATAAAAATTTACCATATTTCACATTATAATCATTAAATTTATTTCTCATTCATTGTGACTTCTAATTCAACTAAATTTTTTTATTTTTCTTTACTCACATCACAAGATAAGTCTTTTATTTCCTGATTTTAAGTCACAAATTTTTAAGACAATCAAAATAATCTCAATGTTAAATAGGAGAATTAAAAATAGATATGTGACAACCAGAGACAGAAGATGACAGAGTGGTTGCTGAGATGGTGTTCTTGTGATTGTATTAAAATCACAAGAACAATGAGCAGCTCCTGAAAAGCTTCTAGGTAGAGACCAAAGAAATAAATCATCTATTATCAGAATATAAGTGAATAGCATAATTTCAAAATATAGAGACATATTTTGAAGAAAAATTGAGCAGTAGTTAAGCGTGCTTGAGTTGAAAGTAGCATTAGAGGAGTTAACCTTATGGAAAATACTCTCAAGTCATGAAATTCTCTAAAGCCAATATAAATCACAGTTCCTCTAACTACTTCTCTATGTTTGATAATAGTCTTAACCCAAAAATGAACCTTTCAATGTCCCTAAACTTAAAGGCTAGGCTATCAATGAGCGATCAATTATGGGTCAAGTCAACCCGATTATCACTTCTAGTTGAGTTCGAATCACAATGCTGACCCACTCATTAAAAGAGCCACGCGAGCGTAAGAGCTAATCAAAGATAATTTAGATTCGTGTTTGGACCCAAACATGATTGCCAAATCGATGCGATACTCCTATGTGAAAAAGCACAAGACTTGCAAACAAAAATGAGAAAAAAAAAAAAATTGGACTAACAAATGACAAGCATTAGCTTAGATAGTACGCACCATTCTTGAAAGATAATATTATCTACTCCTTAGAAAATGAGAGGTTAGGGATCAAATAGCTTTATAGTTCATATGCATAGCTTTGCATAATCCAAGGCTAAGTTAATAATGCTGAAAGAGATGGCAATGAGGCGAGTTTAATTTTTTTCGGCACTTTTTCGTGTCACATTTCGTATTTGCACATCAATTTAAATAGAAATTCGGTATCTATTTCGCTCTAATTCTGCAAAAATATTTGCTCGCATTGCGCGTTTCGTTAACGTAAAGAATGGAGCTGAATTTAATTCATCTCAAGGTTCCTCATGGTTTATTGTTCATAAATTTTTTTGATGGAGATTGCTCATAAATTTTTAAACTTTGTAATCTATTGCATATTAATCAAAGATTTTGAATTATAACATTTAAATGTTCAAGGCATTAAATAAATTATTTTAAAAGTCTATGTTGTAACCTTTGTTTTTAATATCCCACCATCCACTAAAACATTTTTTTTTTAATAAATCACATCCATAACTTCAACATAAAAAAATATTTCAAATTAATCTCAACTTTGAATCATGAGATCATAAAATTATTATAATGCAATCGCAATTAAAACATAATTATTTATTTTTTATTATTATATTATAAAAATTTTTTTAATTATTAATTTTTTAACTTAAATTTACATTTTTATTTTTAAAATTTGAGATTAAAAAAATATGAAAAAAGAGAAATTAAATTTAAAATTTTGATTAAATTTTTTAAAAAATAATAAGAACAAAAATAATAATAATCACCTAAAATATATAATAACTCAAGTTAATAAAAATAATAATTAAATTTTATATTTTTTATAAACAAATGCCATTGAAAAAAAAATAAGAACTTAAAAAACAAGACCAAAACTGTAGCACTATTATTATCTCAAGAACCAAAATTGAGATTTTTTATTGTAACATCTGCTTTGATTTAAAAAAAATTGCGTAACTTGAGTACTTTCTAAGAGATTACCTATCCAATGCTACTCCAGCCCAAGCAAGCTTAACTATGAAATTTTCCATCGATCTTTTACCAAAAGGCGACTACTATTTGAGATCACGTTATCTATTTATATAGCTCAAGATCTCCTTCCCTTTTTAACGTGGGACGATTCATTCTTATGTCCCTCTCACCACTTCTTATTCAGCCTAAAGCCTGCCAGTTACTACACTTTACCTCAATGATTCATTTCTCTTTGAATATCACCCGGCGATCGCTCCCACCCTCTTCAGCCACAGGCATCACAAGCCCACCGATTTCTGTCTGGTTCGTCCTCGAACCACATTACATTACAGAAGACCGACTCTGATACCATATTATAATATCTTATGATCCCAATGATAAAAGCGCCTTTTGAGAAAAAAATCATAAAACTAATGATGAAAAACTCCATAGTTAAACATACTTTGGCTATAATAGTACTGAGATGAGTGACCTACTAAAAAGTACTCAAGTTACGCAAATTTACTAAAGCCAAAACAGACAACACCACTATATTAAAATTACGAGATTTTACAATACAATATCAAAATTTAAAACCAATTTGTAATGCCCTTGTGATCTCAAGGGCCTAGATGCAATTTACCTGATTTTATTATAAAATTAAAGTTCTTATAGATCTCATAACTTTATTTTTATTATCATAAAAAAAAAAACTTAGCTCCATCAAGGATATTGAAGCAATTTTATCATGACTTGTTGCAGAGTCATTGCAAGATTGGCATTTGGAATAAACAAAATAAAAAATTAATATGTGAGGGACACGGATGTTATGATCCAAAAATTTATGCACCCAAGTGAAACAAACTGAAAACTTTGCAGACATATACATAATTTCTGAAAATAAAGTCACACGAACAGATTAAACAAAACTTTAAATATTATATCTTAATTTAAATATAGATCAACCTATATTTCAAATTTTATAAGAAATGCCATATCCAAATAATATTTAAATTTTTTTTGTGACACATATGTAAATTTTTCAATAAAATAATTTTTTTTTCAATAAAAGGAGCCTACAGTAATATCATAGCTAAAATGTCAAAAAAAAAAAAACAAATCAAATACTGAAGTCTCATGTAGTTTAAACTTCACAACAAATTAAATTCTTGTTAACAATTTTCACTATTGAGAGCGAGTGGATATATGGGTGTACACGGAGTGTACATCTATGATTGAGCTCCAAATAGTACACGCATTAAACTCAATAATTTCTCCACATTCACGAGATAACACCAAAATTTTTTGACAAGAATAAGAGACATTTTATCTCAACAATGAGGTTTAAAGATCAAATCTTTTACTGTCAATTTGTAACAATCACTCGTTGGAGAACTTGAAATACATTAGGTATGCTATTGTTTACACGTGAACTCTACGTTACATCTCAGTTGTATACGTGATACTCGATCAACAGTGCCCCAACACTTTTGTGGCTCTTAAGCAGATTTAGTTACTATTGTACCGAATGTTTCTGTAACTAGATCTTCAACGAGATTTGACTAACATCAAATTCGAAGTTTCTATAACTCTTTGTTGTTGGGTTTGCTCAACATCAAATCAGATGTTTCTATAACTCTTTGCTGGGATTGCCCGACATCAGATCTAATGTTTCTATCAACCTGCGAGACCGATGCGACAACAATGACAACGATATTATCCTTTATAGCTGAGAATCTCGCGATCAATTATACCATAACAGAATCAATTATAACTAACTAATATGTCAATTGTTATCCTCCACCTTACAACATCATCACCACTCATCTTGGCAGTCCGCTTAACTATCAAAAGGACATCCCCAAGATATCAATCACTAAAACTGTTAGTTTTCTAATTCTTAGCAGCCCAATCGACCAGAGTGCCCAGTATCATCTTCTTAATACAATACAATGAAGCTAATGGCTGAGAATTTAGATCTGTTATGGCCAACAATCTTTAATACAGGGTGACATCTCTGTCTATAAATACCCCTTCAGACCATTACGAGGGGGAGATTAGTTCAAAATGCCATCAACTTGGCAATCCGCTTAACTATCAAAAAGACATCCCCAAGATATCGATCACTAACTGTTAGTTTTCTAATTCTTAGCAGCCCAATCGACCAAGATGCCCAGTATCCTCTTCTTAATACAATACGACGAAGCCAGTAGCTGGGAGTTAAGATCTGTTATGGCCAACAATCTCTAACAAAAGGTGACATCTTCGTCTATAAATACCTCTTCAGACCATCACAATAGAGAGATTAGTTCAGAATGTCATCAACTTGATCAACCTTCTTACCCATTTTTAGAATCCAATCTTGTATTTTTCTCTTTTTTTTTTATCTTATAAACGCGAAGCCACTTATTCTTCGACAGTGAAACTTTATTTTTCATTAGCTCACCGATAGATATAAGAGAATTTTCTAGAACCACTTTATATATTGTGCTAATTTTTGGATAATTCTTAATTATTCTCACCCTTCAACTATTCTTAAAAAAAAAACTGTGCACTACTAATCCTCAAGACACCTAATTCCAATGTTTTCATTTTTTTACTTTATATTACATTTTGTTCTCTTTTTTTTTCTTTAAAATTGGATTGGATTTTTGGCCCAGAACAAAATCATATCTTTTAGATGACTAATTTTTAAAATCCAATTATATATGTATAAAAAAAATTTATAATCAACCACATACTCTAACTTACAGATACTATGAACAACTCATCCAACAAACAAGCCGCAATATTACACCATTTAAGAACATGTAGTTTATTGCTTAACCAATCAAGGAAAAAATGAATTACCTGATAAGTGATATCTTCGTCAGTTGCTCTGAAAGGATCACAACTGCCCTCCCAAGAAGCCACCCCACCAAAAGCAAGAATTATGAAAAGCAATGACTCTTTCGGAACCATGAACAATATTTAGAAAAACCAAAACAATCAACAAGTCATATGGAGAAAAAGTAGAGTGCCCTTGGTACAGATAGCCGTATTAAACTACATATGGGCATAAATATGAGGAACCAACTGAATTAAAAGCTTAAGCTTGTAAGCCATGGCTCAGAAATAATTTTATTTTCTACGAAAGGCAAATAAAGCTTTGATGAAAAGGTGGTGAAACATTACTTTTGGGAGATTATTTTTTTCAGGTTTCCACTCACCCTTTTATATCTAATTAGTAGTTACCATGTCAGCACTTGGATTACAAGCTAACCCTTCTACTTTGCTTTAGTCTGCCTTTGTGATTTTCTGACCACAGGAACACTGTTACAACATTTACATACAGTAGACTTCCATTCAAACCCTCTTAATTAAAGCTTCCCCCCTTGACATTCAAAGTAACAAAACGAGAAAATCATTGACCAGCTTAAACTCAATGCAAACTTCTCGCATAATCCAATTTGATATTTGGGTAGAAGCTAGGTCCACTGAAATTGGATTGCCTAACTTGCTTGCAATTTTACTTGATATATTTGGAGTCCACAAATCAAAGGCAAATTAGGAAATTACCTTTGATGATTGAAAGGGAAGATTCCTTAACTATACCATCAGCATTGCTGAATTTAAACAAAAAGTAATCATGCTTTAACCCAAAAATCTCAAAGTCCAATATACAACCCCAGATTTTAGAAGTTTAGGCTTTCATGGTTTTGAAATATAATTTTCTCCCAAGAAATGAAGGTAAATTTTCATAAATCTAAGTCTTCATGAAACTCTTCATTGGAAATAATAATATCATCTTCCATGATTATCCTCAATACAGTCAAGATTCTCAAACTCACCAAAATGTTTGGCAGTGAATCCACCATGAATGCAAGAAAAAAATATAATCAATCAGTGAAACAGGCTGGAAGTAGGGTTAATCAGAACAGCTGAGTTCTAAATTCTAATACCCGGATGATAAGGTTTGACAAAACATCAGAGATTTTTGGAAGAAAACTGGAGTCTGAGTCTCTGATGCACTTCATTCTCGACAGAGGCGTCTTGATGAGGGAGTTCAAAACACGGGAAAAACAGTTTTCAACAATAGAAAAGATGTGCGGCAATATTGCTAATTTACAGGCCACAACCAACAGGAAAGTATTTAGATAATAATTCAAGTCGATTCCTATTTTAAGTTAAAGAAAATTTAGAGTTCCAATTGTAACAGCAAGTACTAGTCCAAATAAACACATACCCTATATTATGTGTACACATTTCCTTATCGCTCCATTTGTCTTAGCTATCACACCAACTGGATCTCGTGTTGAATTTCACGTATCTAACCCAATCTCGTGTTAAAATTAACATGTCCTCAAACTTGACATAGAATACTGGTTGATCATGTTAGGTTTGTTATCATGAAAACTAACACGTCTTGGGTTCATGACGTCAAAATTATGTACTTAGCACAGTGCAACATGCATATAGCTTATGGTTATTTACTCAGACATTTTAACAAAAATCTGTCTAACAACCATGAAAATGATAAATAAGATTAAAGATTCTCTAATGAATAATGTACACAAAACTACAAGAGAAAACTGCTGAGAGCAAAAGATCAAAGGATTACTGGATTAATGATATAAATCAAGATAAATGGTATCTCACAAACATAAAACATCAAAAAGGCATCAAATTTGCCACATAGTTATGAAATCAACTCCTTCGTATAAATCAACACCATCATATGACAACTCTAGTCTGAATACTCGCGCTCTACCTATATAATTTCATGAAAAAATTATAAATTGCATCTCAATCTTTCAAGGTATGAAAGCTTTTCATAATAGTTTATGCCATTTAAATCATTTCAATGAAATAAAATGGGATCCACTTTTCTAAAATATGATTTCATGCAGACCGTTGACTATTAAATGATTTTCATTCAACTATTTAGGAAATTACAACTGATGTTTGAAGGGAAGATTCCTTAACCTTGGTATAGTTATCAGGATTGCAGAATTAAAACAAAAAATATCCTCGTAGAGATCCTCATGGAGATTGAGGACCAATGTCTTCACTTGAAATCCAATGAGTAAAAACCAAACCCTGTAGCAGAAACATCTGCAGTACAATTTTTTTAATAAAAGAATTGTAAAATATTACAGAAAAATATATATGAATATTGACAACCATAGTGCAATCATCTAATAAAACAAAGTTTTTATGATTTTCAAATGCATAATAACTACATGCATGTTTCAAAAATGATTCAGACAGGACTGATTGAAATATAATTGTCTACAGTCTATATCATAGTTTTTGTTATTCTTTGCTTAGTTGAAGCATTACATATATGCTGCATTTTCAGAATTCCTTATTTGTTAGTAGAAATGCAAAAATAATAAATAAGCTAAAAGTTATAATATATTTTGAAAAAATGGTGACTAAATTTTCAACTACAAAAATAATATTAACCTCATAATTAATACTTAGTCATTTACTTTGAAATAAATTGAGATTATATATATATATATATATATATATTCTTTTTGAACTTATGCAAAGCACTAATCCAATCAGACTCAGGATCTAACTCGATCCAGAACTGGCCCAATCTGACCCGAATTGAATCTGGATCAAGGTTGATCCAATCTGAGTTATGGTTCGATCTAAATTTAAATAGATCCGAATATGAGTCAAGGCTGATCCGAACTGAACCCGACCTATATGTAAGTCGCAAGATAGATATGTGATAACATCACTGAACGTGCGGATGGACCATGGAGAAGAGCAAGCTGAATGAGCGCGAGGGCCGCTGGACTACCAAAAATTATTGGGTACACATCTGCCAATTTGGGAGAGCCGCACAAGTGAGCGGGCCCCGCTTCACGCATAACGCTGCAAATGGCGTCACATTGCTGAGCGACCGAATGGACAACCCGGTTGTCCAAATGGACAATTTGGTTGGCTGATCGGACCGTCTAATTGGCCAATCGAACTGTCTGTTCGCGCTGCCAGACCATTTGTTTGCTCTGACTGAACCGCCTATTCGGTCATCAGATAAGTAGGTGTTAGACAAGTATTTGTCCAAAAAAAATAAGTATAACTTGAAATCAAGTGTGTATCAATTGAAGAATATGTAATTACATGTGATATTTACTATTCCAGACAAATAGCTTACTAATTTTGAGCTATGTTTATTTATTTTTGGACAAATATCTGGTAGCCAAATATTTTAATCGAACGATCAGATAGGCTATCAAACCATTCGATCGGCTACCCGGCCGTCTGGTCAGCAAACCGAACAGTCTGCTCGGCCACTTGGCAACATAACGCCATTTGCAGTATTACGAAGCAAGGCAGCTCACCTGCATGGCTCTCTCCGATTGGCAGACAGCCGCTTGATGTGATTAGGTGTCCAAACCCAATAACTTTTCCTGGACTGCACGGGGCTCCCCTCCACCGCAAGCAATTTGAGATTTTTGCATGACGAAAGTATCTTGTGGACGAGGCAGTCTTCGATACACGAGCGAGCTTCACTGACCGGAGGGCAGGGCGCGCCGTCATTGGCGGCAATGAGAAGATTAAGGGCCCGTCCATCTCTAAGCTGGTTAGGGTTTTGCAACTCAGAAGGGAAGAAAGCAAGGGTTTTTCACGGAGGTTGAATTATTCAGGATCGAAATCCTATTTGAGACTCACCAGCTCGCCCGCGAGGGCAGGCCTTCGCCGGAAGCTTCGCGGTGATCATACAAGGTTCGTCGTCGTCGTCGTTACGCCCGAGGGGACCGAATTGATTCAACATCGATATTTCAGTAAGGGACAGAGATGAGAACAGAGAAGTAAGAAAGAGTGACCGTATCAGTGAAGCTAGGAAAAAAAGCCATTGCCCCATCACCATCGAGCGGAGCTCCACCACGCTGACAGAAAAAGAACACATTTTGGAGCGGCGGCAGCTGGCGAGTGGCGACTTGCGTCTTGAGCCCTAATTCCAGGTAAATTGCAGTTTAGACCTTTGAAATCAAAAAATTCGGATTAAATGCAACTAAATCCTCTAATTTGTGCATATTTGTATTCAAATCTCTCTTATTTATAATTTTTTTTTCTAATAAATTAATTAATTTAAAATTTTATTTAAAACTTAAAAAAATTCTAATTACAAATAGATCTAATTGTTATTAATCTTAAAAAACTTAATAATCGTTAAAAAAATTGGGTAAATTATTGATATATTCTTAGGCTTGTTAATAAATATATTTTAATTCACATATTGAAAAACATATTTTTTGATAATACACATATTAAAAAACTTTCATTTAACCTTTAATTTTTTAAATACACTTAAAATAAAAACTTAAAATTAATAGAGAACCTATAGCTCCTTATAATTTTAATTAAAATTATAGATAAACTATAAAAACCTATCAGTAATTTATTTTTAAGATATAAACTATTAAATGAGAATATTTTAAAGGCATAATTTACAGTTTATTCTCAAAAAATTTATACATTACACCTTAAACTTAACTCATCAAGTAAGGTTACCAAATAACGAGTGAACCTTTCAATCTTATAACTTCATACAACTATAAATGTTTATAAATATTAAATTAATTTCTAAAAATCTAAAAATTATCTCTAAATTTTTTAATAATAATGAAATTTGTAAAATCAAAAAAATAATGCACAAATAATAAATAATATATGAAAGCTATGATTATCAAACTAATTATCTTAAGAAAAACTTGTTCATCATAAAAATTTTACAAATAATCATGATAATTATCTTTAAATTAATTTCACCAATTTACGGATCAATTGGAGCAAGATATAAGCTAGTTCATTAAAAATAGGGTAAATAGCATCTGGGTCCCTCTAGTTTGGTCGTAGTGCAAATAGGTCCCTCGAATATTTAAATGAAGCAAACTGGTCCTCTAATTTGATGAAATATGCATATAGGTCCTTGGCCGTAACAGACGTTTAGAAATTATTTTCTCTCTCCTCCCTCTCTCTCCTCCCCCATCTCTCTCTCCTTCCTGCATCTCTCTCTAACGCAGGCGGGCG
>KZ452001.1:2645513-2678773 GCA_002786265.1 Apostasia shenzhenica
TTCCTGATCATTCAATGCAAATCGAATGACCCGAGGTGAACAGCCTAACGTGGGATCAGGAGCTCAGCTAACTCCAACTTGGATTCAGCTAAACTCGCCTACACGGCTCATTTTAATATGAGACTCCGGATGGCACTTGGTTGATACCAAGGATCTCAACACAACTACAGCACGTAGTTGGGGCTTTTCTATCTATCAGATAGAAATGGATTAGGATGCCGGACCCTGTGTTAATATGAAAAGAAGTCCCTAATCTAATGTGGTCCTCAACTGCTATGATATATCGGAGTGTAAGGCCTTACGGGCTCGAGTTTCTCAGGTTGAAATGTTGTATCTTTACTTTACTTTAAGTTTAAGGAATTAAAACAATTAAAACCTGTATTGACGAAAGCAGGTATAAAAAACATTTCCAGGCCTTCAAGTGACCCTCGACTCTATCCTTGAAAGGTTTACTTTCATTTCCTTTACGGCTATTGGCGAAGACTTAAAGTACAGAATTCTAAGATTGTTAGGTCCTCGACATTCAATATATCAGTATCAAAGAGTCCATCAGGACAGCTTATAGGACAGTAGTGCCTAAGGTTGTGACTTTAATTTGTTCAACCTAATTTCTAAATAATAAAAAAATAATGAATAAACTCAGGACCCTAAGTATAATTTAGCCTATAGATAAAGGAAGGGAATACATGAAGAGAGGAGAGAGAGAGAGAGAGAGAGAGGGGAAATACAATCATACATATATATATATATAGAGAGAGAGAGAGAGAGAGGATGAAGTTAAATGAACTTAGACTTGATCCACTTGAAGCTGGAGCGAACTGAGGATTTGAGCTTGGCCTCCATGGTGAAGACGTTGTAGGAGGCCACCCTGCGCTTCCTCTTCAACTCCGGGTCGCTCGAACCCGACCCCGGCCCGTTGAAGCTGTAGGCCCCGGTGCCCTTCCCGGCAGTCGGCTCGTCGTCGTCGTCGCTGGCAAACCTCGTCGTGTACCCCACCGACGGGAACGACCAGCTCTTCTCCATCTCGATCGATCTTCTTCTTACTCGAAATTGGTATATATATATATATATATATATATATAAAGAGGGCCAACGAAGAAAAAGAAGACGATCGAAAAAACAAGAGAAGAGAAGAAGATGAAGTGAGGGAGAGATGAACAAGAAGAGGAAGAGAGAAGAAGAGGAATAAGAGAGGGAGAGAAGTAGAGATATCTAGAGAAAGAGGAGAGAGATTGGGGCAGTGATGGGGAATGGAAGAGGAAAGAATGAGAGAGAGAGAGAGAGAGAGAGAGAGAGAGAGAGAGGAGGAAGAAGGCATGCAAATTGATAGGCAAGGGGAGCCAACACGACCACAAGAATAAGTGGTGAGCCCCACGTGTGAATGATGCCTCTCACACGCTTGTACATAAAATTAAAAAAATTTATTATTTTTGCTTCTCAACATTTTCATGCTAGTTGCTTCCATCTATTCAATCTTTCAAGTAATAGTGAAACAATAATATTATTCGATCTCCCCGCTGTTTCCCTTTGATTGGCGAAGTCGTGGAAGTCGGGTAGCATTCCTCCACATCAAACTCGATCAAACATTGCATAACACACGCCTTCAGCTCCTTCCAACAACTGGTCCTCTTTCTAGCTACCAAGATAGAAAATTATTTATCGTTAATTGATTGGAAAGCAATGGCTACAATAGAGCTAGGATCGATGAAAAAGGAAAGTATATAAAAATAAGAATTCCTATTATCTGTTTCATTCAAATTAATTAATGATCAATATTTGATCATTTAAATCAAAAATAATCATAATGCTCCGTCTCACCATATTCAGTCCACCACAAAGTTGATCGTCAAAAGTACTCTTCCACAATGAGAGATATAATGCGAAAGAAAAAAGATGGCAAGTTAGAAAGATAATTAAGTAATTTTATTTGTAAAAAAAATTAAATGACTGTTAGATGATCTAACAAATATGATAAATATTTCACAAAAGCATCTAATAAGATTTGCGTAAAATATTTAAGTCAACCTCATGAGTTAAAGTAGAAAAACCAAAAAACTTGAGTGACCAAATAGTAAGGTTTCTGAATTCATTGACCTACATAAATCTAGAGCCAAACATTTGAGCCCCAGATGTAATTTACTCTATATTTTATTTCTCAAGCAATAAATATGATAATTTTATATTCAATTCAAATCTATTTAAATAGCATTTAGTTTAATATTAATATATTTAAATAATATTATTAAAAATTATAAAATTATTACTCTAAAATAAATCTAGATTGTAGGACTAATAAAATTAAATTTATTTTTTATTGTTATTATATATATATATATATATTAAATTAAATAAGTAATAATTTAAAGTTTATATAAATATTTAAATACTGTTAATATATTTATGTAAGATGAGTATTTAGATAGGATCAAATTAAAGAGCCTCATGAATTTTTGTTTTCTTGTTAAATTTATTTAAGTTATTCCCAAATATAACAAAAAAAAATTAAAAGAAAATGACAATTTTAATCAGGACTTGATACACTTGGCTACCTAATTGGAAAACCAAGCAATCAAATCAGCAAATAGCCCCACCTTTCAAAATCTAATGGGGGCATGCCATGTCAGCAAGTGGGCCCCACTTTTTTGTAGTGAGGTTATTAAATTTTTGTGAATGATACAGCTTCATTGATTTTTTATTATAAAATTACACGTATAACTAGAAATATTAATAGTATTTTAGATGGCTTCTTAATAAAATAAAATAATTTACTAAATTACAAAAAATATTAAAACTCTAATTTTCTCAGAATTACATATTACAAATTTAAGTTATATATTTTATTATATAAATTAATAATTTAAATGAAGAGATTAGATCAGGTATCTCCAAAATTTTGATCAGATCGAGAATGTTGGATCTTAAAAAATATTCGTCTATTTATTAAACTCGAATCAAATTCAGATCAGATCGACCAAAATCCCACAACTTTATTGTAGTGAAATAATTAGGTCTTGATGTTACCATAGTGGGCCCCACTGCATGCCATAAAGCCCATCCCACTTAGATCTCTCCACAGCTCACCACTGTGGGCAGACACTGACCCTGGGTCAAATTCGGGTTGAATTCGAATCCGATTCGACTCGAATAACTTTAATTTTAATCTAACTCATTTATTAAATGAGTCAAAATTCATGTCCCGAATCCGACCTGATTAATAAATGGGTCGGGTTAGCGGGTCAACTCGACCTATTATAGAATATTTTTTGATAAATGTCTAACCCGAACCTTACCCGACCCGAATATTATCAACCCGAATCCTAAATTCATGACCCATACCTGAAATTTATGGGTCGGGTTCGGATCGGATTCATGGGTTAGATCATATATTGCCACCCCTAGCTGACCCAGAACTGCTAAACCTAGATTTGCACTTGATCCAAGCAATAAAATTTTGTTTAATTTTTATTAGAATAAATTACATTTGAGTTTCTAAATTTAAAATATAATATCACAAATATCTATAATTAAAAAAAATTAATATCTAAGTTTTTGAATTATATGTATATAATATATAAATTAAATCCTTTTAATTTTTTTAATAATAAATTATTTAATAATAAATTATTTAATAATAAATTTTGTAAAATATCTATTTTACCCTTTCTCTTTCCTCTTACTCTCTCACTTTTTCTCTCTCTCTAAAATATAATAATTATATAAAAGCATTACTATATACACGGAGCTATCCGCTTGATTCTCAATTGCGACCCAAACTTGCATAAAAAAAAACTTGGAGCCAAACTAATATTAAAAAAAAACAGTCGAGCTAAAGTAGCTCGATTTCCCTTTTGTATCGTTTCTCAATTTGCCCAAACTAATAGCTCGATGATGGGAGGTGGTGACATTGTAACTTAATTATTATCTTGATTTTATCTGCAATTGCGACTGTCATTATTTAATATTAGAGTAAATCACATCTAGGATTCTAATTTGAAGAATAATATCATAAAGATTCATGAGAGGAGGGAGAGAAGAAATTGAGAGGAGAGTAGGAGAGGAGAAAGAAAAAAGGAGAGAGGTAGAGAAAGTAGGGGAAGTGGCAAGCCCCTCTAATTGGAAAAGTTATTGGGGGTTCGGACGGCGCACCGTCCGGAACCCAATCAGAGAGCGCCACATGTGCTATACAGCTGGGTCCGGATATAGGTGACGTCCTCTGATTGGGTGTCCGAACGGTGCGCGCAGCGCACCCAATAATTTTTCCTCTAATTGCTCTCTAATGAAAACAAGAGAGAGAGAGGAGAGAATGGACAGAGGGGGGGGGGGGGGAAAAAGAAAGGTATCAAGAAGTTTGAGAATAAGATATAATTTAAGTTAAAGGAAAATAAAGAAGCTTCAAGTTCAAAGTATCTTTGAAGAAAGGAAGAAGATGTAAAAAAGGCAATTATGCATATTTTAGAGAGGGCTCTACTATAGAGAGCTAGTTCAATAGCTTGAGAATAATTTTAGTCGAAGAACAATGGAGCAGGTGAGTAGCGTTGTTTGGCACGAGGACTAAAATAAGAACCAAAATAGTACTAATTTAAAAAATAATAATAATAAAAAATAATTTTTTTAATCATTCTATGCAAATTTTAATATAAAAAAAATATTATTTTATTTCACATACTCAATAATTTTTAATAAAAATATTAACTTTATTTCACATTTTAAATCAAAATACTCAATTCTATATATAAGAACTACATCCAATAAATTTTTTCTATTGAATATTTAATGGATGAATTGCCATAGTAAATTAGGATAATAATTTTTCGTTAGGCATGAGGATATCACACTAAAAATGACAAAAGGGCAACTCACCGACACTCACATTTCACCCACTCATTAACGTGGGACCCATGAGTGTGTAAAATCATGGGTGAAAAAAATTGATGGGGGCGGAGTATGCGGGAAAATGGATCGTCCTATCATTCCATGCGATCTATCCGCATGCGAATAACTGCATCTTAGCCGTTAAATTATAATGCACGTTGCATTTGAACGGCAGCAAAAAAGTTTTGGTGTGCGGGTTCCTCGCGTGCTTTGACCGGGGCCCACCCACGTTCCTCCTCTTTCGGCCACGTCCGCACGTCAAGTAAACGAGGCGATGCCGTTGATTCAGCGGGAGAATTGAGATACGAAGTTACGAGTATGCCCTTATTAACGTTCGACTTTTGATCGACATAATTTAGGGATGCGGAGGGTGTTTTGGGTAGTTTGCAGGAAATACTCGAAACCCTCCCGTCATATTTTCTGAGTCGGTAAACGAGTCAACGGGTAGTTAACGAATCAGTTGAAAAAAATAGCCATTTTTTTTAAATTCGTTTTTTTTTTTGAAAATATAAAAGATTAATATTTTTATGGGACCTTAGTTTTGTACGCAATTATGCTTTGGTACATTGTATTTCAATCATGATATCTTTGTTTTAATGTATTAATATTTTCTATTAGGTTCTTCTCTTAATTTTTTCATTAAAAAAGATTTTTTTTTAAAATTTAAGAATAGGTATAAATATTCCAGCTATTTTTTATTTAAATTAGACATTTCATTTACATTGGAGAATTTATTTAACATTAAGCCAGATTAATTCCTTATTGCTTAATAAATGCAATAGTCAGTTAAAAATCTAGAGGAATAAATTGAAATTATGATATTTAGTAAATAATATAATAGAGGGAGGTTGGTCTAATATTAATTTATAATCATATATATAAATATTTTTGTTTGATAAAATTTATCTTTTTCTGTTAATAATAAATACATTAAATATAAATATTTTTTTATTTTTATGAGTTTAGTATTAGGTAAGTATTAAATAGTTATAATTATTTAGAAGTAGGACCAATAAAAAATGCCAAAATGTGCTGACGATTTTGAAAATAAAATAGAATTTATTCCTAAAAAATTACAGTCAGTTAAATATTTAAATTATGATATTTTATGTGGCATGTACATAATTTTTTTTTCTAAAGTAAAATTAAAAAAAAAAGAGAGAACTATTGCAGTTAATGCTAAAATATAACCATTGAATTATATAAGAAATTCTGCTGACCCGCATGAAATTATAAAACAAATCTATCAGAAAAGGACTCATGCCAAGGGTGACAAACTTTTGGACTTATAAGAAATAGTTTACAAACAATTTAGATTCAAATGTAAAATTCCATTTATTTTTGTTATATTTAAATTTGGTTAGTTTCTTGAATTATTTATTAGATTTTTCTTTATTTTTGTTTTTGTTTTTCCATCTGCCACTTCTCCTCTGTTTCTTCTTCGGCAGCTCACCGTTCTCTCCGCCTTTTGGCGTCTCCTCTCCTTCGCCAAGCTCATCTTCCCCCCCTTCGAATCTTCCTGCGTGGAGTCTGAGCTGCCAAGCTTCCACCTTTAATTTAATGGAGGTCACGAGCCCGCCGATCTAATCCACTTTCTCACTTTACCGCGCTCATAAAGGGGGAGGGGAGAAGGAGATAGAGAGGGAAAGAAAGGATGTTCAGCAGCTTGCTGGGCCGGAAGTTCTCGAACAAATGGTAAGAGCTCTCAGAGAATTTAAATTTTTGGGTTTTGACGAGGAGATTAGGGTTTGGTGGATTCATCATTGATTTGGGCTTCGGTGCAGCAAGCACTCGGTGAAGTGCATCAGATGCAGGATAGAGACGATACGGAAGAAGAAGCAGGCGATGGTGAGGTATCTGAAGAAGGACGTCGCGGATCTCGTAGCTGGCGGCCACGACGCCAATGCTTTTGGCAGGGTAGGTGGTTCCAGCCGAACCTAGAGATCTGTTTCCACGATATGAAATTCATGGTTTAGCACACCCTTTTTTTTGCGTTTCTACCTTGATTCCCCATCCCCTTCTGCGTTCATCGCGTTTCCATAATTTAGCCGTTGGGTATTGTTGGTTTTTCAGCTTAACCCTTTTTTAATCTGTTGCCAACAAGTTGTCTTGCAGAAATCTCTCTTTTTTAATTCTTCCTCTTGCAATTTTTCGAATGATTGCAAAATCAAGAACAGAGACAAATTGCTTACTAGAACAGGGTTTTTGTTTTCCTCTGATTTTCTTCCGTTTCGTGATAGCTGTGGCTTAATTTTGAGATACAAAGAGAGAATTCATCAATATATCTTGATTGAAAACTTAGTCAAGGGAAATTATTCTTTTGCAGTAAACGAGGAGCCTTTTTTTAATGCTTGTAGTACTAATTTCTTCCAATATTAATATATAAGCATCTGAAGGAATGTGCTATAAGAAAAAACATCTGAAGGCATGCCAAACATTGGCTTTCTATTGTTATTTCAGTCAGATAGACCTTTTATCATTTTAATTTAGTTAAACTTATTGCAGCACTTTTGTTCTTTATGTAGTTGCAAGTATGAGTTTTCCTGCCATTCATGCATGGTGTAATGATCAAAGCATGCTGTGCTTCGAACTCTTTAAGAATATGAACTTGACTTGGTGATTGAAAATGTGATATCTTATTTTGATGTCTTTCTTTGACTCGGTGTATCTTCCCCTCCACTTGAGCAGATGGATGCACTAATTGTAGAAATAAATCACGTATCATGCTATGACGTGATAGAGCGGTACTGCATTTGTATCTTGGAGCATCTTTCAACCATGCAGAAGGAGAGGTATTCAGTTTGTAATTCTATGTCATGATATATGAAAGTTCTCGACTTATGAAGTTTTTTTCGTATATGTGAGCCATCTCTCCATTACTCTGTATGATGAGTTCCCTTTAGGTTTGTTAGTTCCTCAATTGTGAGATTACTCATAATTCTAGCCTTTATATGACAGAAAACTTCAATTAAGATGTTTACTAGTTCCCAATTCTTGATGCTTAATCTCTTTCCAATGCATGATAGATGCTCGAAGTTTCTGATTTGTTAAATTCCACAAAACTGTTAGCTTTGTGATTGTATTGAAAATTATACATAATATTTTTGTCCCGTTGTCTAAAAATTGAGTTTAAAAACTGAGTGCAAAAAACAGTACGCAATTTGTTTTTGCAGAGCATAGTGAAAGTTTTGAATCTTGAAATATCATTCGCTAGTAAATCTTTATTCTTATTCTAGCAAAATACCATCAATCCATTGGAGGCCACAAACCATAATTTTTGACTTCAGATGTTCAACTGATTTTGGATAAGGGGTGATATGAAATAAATTAAGCAAGCATTTAATATAGTTCTGCATAAGGCATGAGTGTTAGAGAGAATGTTTCCCCAGATATGAATTTGCAATGGCGAGCAGGTTTTTGAAGACTTGCAAAATGTATGATTTCCTGATTCTTGCACAAGGGATGGATATGGTTAAACAAGCTTAATCATCCCTCCATCAGCCACGGCCACCCTTTTATTGATACAATCATTTATAATGTGATCCATTACCGTTTGGCTGCTCATCCATTTAAGCATCCTCATTTTCGTTGTGCATTCTTATGGATATTTTGTCCTTTGACAGCCAAATGCTCACTCCTACGTTGCATTTGTACTTATATACTGCAAAATGTTATGCTAATTTTTTGGCTTGAGACTATTATTTTTATTCCTAAAATTTTCTTTTTCAGTTTTTTGCTGAGTGGGATGTACATAATTTTGCTTTTTCTTAAGAAATCTTAAGCATGTTACTGGTATAAAGGCATAATGAATCTCTAAACACTAAGGGCCTGTTTGTTTGTAAGGTTTAATTTTAACAAGGTTAAAATTAAACTTGAATAGAGATATTTTTTATTGAATGTTGTGAATGATGTGAAATAAAGTTAGTTATTATATTGGGATATGTGAGGAATGTGATATAAAGTTAGTCATTATATTGGGAGATGTGGTGGATGTGATTATAGTTATTTATTATTTTAGTAATGTGTGTAAGATGTAAAATAAAGTTAATTTTTAATATTAAATTTTATGTGTGATGTGATATGCCTGTTTAAAATTAAATCAGGTTAATTTTAAACTGTCAAACAAATAGAGGCTAAGCTTCTCCTTATTATTATTGATAATTATATAGATATTGTATTAGTATGCTTTTTGACATGGTAGTCGGGAAAATTCCAAATGATGCTTGGATTTTGGCTTATACTCTGTTGGTTGTATTATTCTCAAGCCACACCAAAGGCCACCTAGTTTTCCATTAATCATTCTGTTTCACACATATATGCAGGTGATAACGATGTTTTTTCTTTGTTAAGTTGCCTATAATCCATTATTCCTCACTTGTTTTTTAATTTTTCTTCTTCTTTTGCATAGGGTGTGTCCTGAAGAAACTGTGGAAGCCATGGCTACGTTGATTTTTGCTGCTGCTAGATTCTCAGATTTGCCCGAATTAGCTGATCTGAGATGCGTGTTTGCAGAAAGATATGGAACTTATATGGAGGCATATATAAATGAGGAGGTACAATACTAGTAAGGTAGCCTTGTTATTTTACCTTATTTCATCCTTCTTCATCTTCTTTTCTTTTCGACAGTTTGTTGAAAAGTTACAAAGTAGGACATTTTCGAAGGATAAGAAGGTACAGCTAATGCATGATATTGCCGAGGAGTTTACGGTGAATTGGGATGTCAAGGCATTCGTCAACAAAATATCAAATCCACCACCGCCTGTTTCTGTAAGTAGGCGCCAACAGTATTTTACTGCTATTGTACGGTTGTACCTAATGCATTGGGCTTGCTTGCTAGCTGTAGGGCCTAGGCGGGATTTGAGTTGGGCCCGGTTGAACCCAAATCTGACCCAATCAAATCAGCTCAACCCAAACCCGATATGGTTAGTATACAGCCTAAAATTTATGATTTGAAGCGAACCCAAATTATTTGTGATCCAAGAGAACATTGTCCCACCTGTTTAATTAGCAATAACAAGTCAAAAATATACCCTGAACCTGATCAAATAATGGTTAGGTTGACCTAAACCCAGACTTTCTATGTCAGTTTGGGATCCAATTGTTCAAATGGATTCATATATTTCCAAAAAGGAAATGTTGCGTTATCTTCACAATCGAAGAGAGGCTATTTCCAAGATTGAAACCTATGAGTTCGTAATGTGGAAAATCAATAATTGGCACAAAGCACATGAGAATTCTATGTTACTATACTTTTTTGATGATTCTGATGTGAAAGAATTATGAAATTATTCTTCTCTTATAACCTATAAGCTTAAGATTTTTGGATTAGTTGGTGATCAGAGATTCTACATGATATTAGTGTCAAGAAGTCTCAAGTTTGAATCCTGAAGACTCTGATTTGTCTCTAACAAAACTTAAAAAATTTACCTAAAGTGAAGTCCACACTACAAAGCAAATAAGCTTATGTGTGAGAGGGTGTTAAAATATTAATTTGTTGCTATGTCGTAACCTGTAAGCTTAAGCTTTTAGGTTAGTTGGTAACTAGAGATTTAAAAGATCAGCCCAATCAGTCTTGAGAGAGAATTTGTTTTTGAGGTTTTTCTAATGCTGTTTCAGTGAAGCTGATCTTTGGTCTCTTAATCATTTTCAGAATCATTCAGTGAGACACATGTCATTCAGCAATGTGAATAAGAAGCAATCCTTCTCTAATGGGGAAAGGGTAGTCACTGTTAGGCAAGATGAAGTAATCAATGGAAGAAAGCCAGGACTCAGCAGAACCAAAATGCTAGAAGCTCCCTCCCCTGCCATCGTCAAGCCTAAGAAACCTTCTTTGGTAAATCCATTAAAAAATATTGAATTTGTTGAAGAAGACCAAAATACCTCGTATGCAGATCCATACGAACATCATTCGAAGTACTATTCACAGAAGGAACATCATTCGAAGTACGATTTGCAGAAGCAACAAGTTGAAGTGATCTACGGGAGAGAGACAGAACTCAACAGACCCGAAAAGCTGGAGGCTCCCTCACCTGCCATTATCATGCCGAAAAAACCATCACCAGTTATGAAGTTGAAAAATATTGAAATTGTCAAAGAAGAAAATGAAAAGATCATACATTCAGACAGATATGAACTCCGTTCCAAGTGTGATTTGCAGAAGCTTCAAGCACAAGCTGAGGAAACAAGAGATCTTTTTACCGAAAAAGCTCGTGATCGTTCACATGATTACATGTTTGATAAAAGTGTTCCCCCTTACGTTAAAACCATAGGAAACCAGAATTTGTTTTACACAATTGAGGAAATTTGTGAAGAATCCACACGCAGAAGATCTGAAAGTGTTAATGAGGGACTGGGCCTGATCAACACTGAGAAGCAAACAGCTACAGAGTTGGTCTCCCGGGAAGTTAAGGCTGTTAATATGGTTCCTCCATACACTAAACCAAGTCCCCATTATGATGAATTCGTTGATTTTACAACTCCAGAAGTCATCAAGAAAATTGATCGTAATGGCTGGGCCAGGCAGCATTCTGCATCTGTGAATTCCAATGCTGATAATGGAGCTTCTCACTTGAAGCCCCCTTATATCCAACCCAATGTCACAAAAACTCCTTTGGAAACTGGTTCTGTGAAGCAATATGAGATAGCTAGCAATGCTGAAGATGGAGTTTTTCCCAGGGGAAATCTCCTGGAAGAGCAAGATGCAATTTTTCAGCAGCCGAAGCAAAAGGACAATGTCGACGTAGATTCCTTCATCGGAAATGACTGCCCCCACATGAGCCGAATGCCCAACAAGCAACGACGACGAGGCGGGCGAGGGGCTGCTACTTCCTATGATGCTGATTATGATGAGGAAGAAGAGATAGTGGACAAGCTTTTGAAGCATTACAGTAGGAAAGTTTGTAGAAGTGAGACAAGAAAAACTAAAATACTAGACAAGCCTCATACCACAACAAGAGCTGTTTCACTACCGCCAGAACCAGCCGGCCCAGTCGAGAAGCCCGAGACCGTTGCGAGAATGCATATGCGGGCTGCATCGATGCAGCCCGACCACTTGAGCAACAATGGTGCACGTGTGCACCCCAGACTGCCCGACTACGATGGTTTGGCTGCTCGGATTGCTGCATTGAGGCAAGCATGAAGGCTAAGTAGGCATAATCTTGAGATGATTTTTCAAGCTTTGCTTCATTGAGGAGGTTGTGAAGGCTAAGTATCCATACTCTTGGTTTGACTTTTAGATCTTCATCTCATCGATTCTATACATATATACATACACGCACATTTCACACATAGACCGACACAAATTGGGATTGTTTCTTGTGATGCATGATTACTTGTGGAAGTTCTGGCTATAGATAGCTAAGTTGTACGTAGTATCTAGTAGTGCATTGTTTGAGGTCAATGAGTTGTATGAAATGATGATGAAATTATATGATTTTGTGAAGTTTTGTGTGATTTGTGCCACCATATCAATAGGTTTTTTTGGCTCAAAACTTGAAAATTTATTTAATAATCTCTTAGATTTTAGTTTAATTAGATATTATATATGTATATCTATGTACATGGGTTCATAAATGGAATGTGGTCATGTGGTGTGCCCATATGCTTATTATCACATATTCATCTATGAATTTTATATATCTATACATATATCTATATATATATGTTTATCTTTGTTTGTGATATTAAAATTTAGAGATATTTATCTATACATCATACCATTTATTTTTATTTATACATTATTCACCTATTTTTAGTTAATTACGCTATGCACACTCAAAACATTATAAAGTTTACATACACACATTTTAGTTAAAATTCAATTAAAATTTATTTGAAAAAAAAATTGTTAGTAAATCATTAAAATTATATTTTTACTTTTAATAATACATATTTTTTCTTCCTTAATGTCATACTAAAGCGCTGATCTGTCCTAAAATTAATTCATATTGTGGATGTCTCCTTCTCTTGTCATTATCTAAACATGAAGGTATTAGAATTTTCATTTAAAATATATTTAAATATCTTTAAAATATGATGAATAATTTAGATTTTTTGTAATTTAATTATAATTAAGTTATTAAAAAATTATGATTACTCATTATAATAGAAATAAGTTAAAGTGTGTGTATGTAAGATTTTGTAATATTTTAAGTGTGCATAGTGTAATTAATAAAAAATAAATGAGTAATACATAAATAAAGCTAAATGGTGTAACATATATGTAAATATTCTTAAAATAAATAACTTCAAGATAATAGTTTGAAGCATGATTAAAAAATAATAATAAAAGGGTAATTAATCTTTTTTTATTTATTTTTCTCACTAGATTTGATTTTACATAGTTTTGTAGTTTATGCAAGATGTCTTGAGATTGTATAGATTATAATTATATATTTAAATTCTGATTAGTAATTTAATTACATGAAAATTTAAATTTTATCTCTAATTTTAATTCAAAATAGTTTAAATTACTCTTTTTTTAAAGATTATATTTACTAAATTACATAACATAATATTAAAATAACAATCAATCAAACATTTTTTAAATTAAATTTAAGATGAGCCAAAGTTGAGTGAATTATATATATTTAAAAATATTTTATTTAAATTTTGTATGTTCAATATTTAGATTAGTAGACTATTCAAACTATCTTATTATTACTAGTCAATAAATTAATAAACTTAGAACAATTACAAAACTTGCTGACCTAGTTAGGAGTTTGAATCTTTTTTTCAAAAGATTTTTTAAAAAATGACTAAAAATTTAACAAAAAATGATCTAGTCTCTATTTAGTTTGTAACTAAGTTAATCATACCTTTTTTTTTTTTTTAAATAAAATAGTCTATATAATTCTTAATACATTAATTAATTTTATTTAATATCTTAAAAAAATTATATATTTTTCTAAGATAAAAATTAAAAAAATAGTTATGATTAACTTAATTGTAAATCAAACAAAGGCTTAAATCATTTTTTTTTAACTTTTTTAGTCATTTTTTTAAAAATGAAAACTTCTAGAAAAAAAATTCAAACTCCTAACCAGGTCATTGTGTTTTGTAATTGCCCAAAAAGTTTATTAATATTATGATTAGTAATATCAAGATAGCTAGAATAGTCTACACTAATCTAAATATTGAACATTATACAAAATTTAAATAAAATATTTTTAAATATATTTCACACATTGACTTGGTATTTATAAAATTTGCTCAACTTTGACTCATTTTAAATTAAATTTAATATCAATACAACTCAAAGTAAGTTTGATGTTTGTAAATGCTCATGTTTTATATTTAATATTTTTATGTATATGGTAATTAATGTAGACTCAAAATCGAAATTAGATTTTTTTTTTATGTAGACTCAAAATTAGATTAACTTGGCCAATATAATTTTGTCTCTATTTGGTTCAAGTTTTTTTTTTAAACATGAAAAAAAGTTATTTTATTTTTTAAATTTAATGAGAGAAAAATTTATTTTACTATTAGAAAGTGTGTAAAATATGAAATACTTTTAATTCTAATATTATTGGATATAAAATAATGTTGATTTTTATATTTGAAATTTGTGTTGGGCAAAAATCTCGCCTCTAACCAAACAAGGCCAGTGGGCGTTTAGTTTAGTACTATCTAATTAGTATTAGAAAAAATAATTATTTAATTTAATGATATTTATAAATAACCTTCTATAATAAAAAAAATAATATCTAAATATCATCACATTTAAATTACATAATATAATATCAAGATAACAATAAACTAAATACTTTTAAGATGAATCTAATTTGCAGATGAAAATTATAAACTCAATCTAATTGAATTATTTAAAACGAAAAGCTACATGCATGTCACTAAAATTTAAGCTATTTTACATATTAAAAAGTTAAATTTTTAATATTATATATTGATCACAAAAATTATATAAAAATTATAATTCACGTACAACTTATACTACTAAGTTGTAATATATATGTAAAAAATATTATAATTTTTATATAATTTTTTTCAATATATAATAATCAAAATTTGATATTAAATATATAACATAGTTATATTTTAGTGACATGTATGCAATTATCTCTATTTAAAAATATGAACCAGTTTGATAGATACCTCAAACCATGTGGATCTATAAGTAATTTACTTATATAATGATCAAATAAGGAAAAAATGAGCATAATTAATATAAACAAAGTGTATTTTATTGAAAGATAAGTTATGAAATGAAATTATCATTATAATAGATGGGACATAATCAAAATGATCACATCATCAAATCATTAATTATTATTTGTTGATTCCAATCTAAGACATTTGACAACTTACTAACATTGAGCTCGAGTTCGGTTAGTGAATAAAACGATATTTTGTGTTTGATTCATGTTTAGTTTGCAAATGTTCGTTATAATTTATTTGCGACCATGAATGTAGAAATTATAAACAAAAGTTTTATTTTCTAATTTGTTCGCGAATGGGATTATTATCATACTAAGTTTTAATTCATTGAACATTTTGTCTCAAATTAATAAATAAAATTAAAATAAATCTATAAATGATCGATAATTTAGCCACTAATTGAGCTATAAATGAGTCTCATATTGAGGCTTTTAGTCGTGTATATGTATACTCACGAGTTTTATGTGAACAATTAGAGCAAAATATTAGTGTTTTCGTGCGTGTTCATTTAGTGCTTAAGCGTTTAAAATTATGTCAAATTTACCAATTAAGAGTAATGAACGATAAATAAATGAGTTCTTATCGAATCGAGGACGTTAAAAATGATCAAATAAGTTATTCAATTCATTGAATAAATGCTGTATTTTCATATTGTATTGCCAAGTGATTGATTTTAAGAAAAAGAAGGTAAATTATTAACAGGTATTTACAATTTATCTCTAATTATATTTTAATTTATATTTTGAAATCTTTTATTTATATTTCTAGTATTTTTTAAATCATCAAGTATATTTTTAAAATTTAAATTAAAGACATGAAAGTAAAAAAAATAATTTAATATGATCTTGATCCAAGTTAAATTTAGCTTGAAAATTACTAATTTAAATTTGAATCAAAAATTTAGCCATACATGTCATAATTCATTTTGATCTAACATAAAATAATAATAATAATAATAATATATAGTTAATAGAATTATTGCTGGAAAATTTATATGGTATGTATAATATTTTAATTTATTATTATTTTCTGTCTATCTGGATCAGATTTTGAAGAAGAAATAAATTGTTCCATTTTATTTATTAATCCAGTTTGATTGATGTTATTCTAATTTTTGGAGAAATTATCCCTAACTCCCTCTGATCAGGAGATTTTACATAATAGTCCACATAATTTTTTCTTATTTCACTTAAGCTATTTCACGTCTGTTTGGATTTTAGTAGTTCCCATGCTCCTAACATTTAAGACTATAATAAGCGAGTTTGAGTGAATTTATTTTAACATAAATTTAATCTTTTTAATTTTAAATCAAATTCCTACCAATTAAAATTTATTCAAGTTTGAGTTAATTAACGAGCTTAAAAACACTTTATTTTTAGTAAATATTATATATTGCAGGTAATACTTTAACTAGAGTATATATGCATATTATAAGTTTTTTTCTATACTTTAATTCTTAAAATATATTTAAAAAATTTAGAAATAATTACATATATGGCACTAAAATCTAAAATTTAAATTTATTGTTATTTAATACTTAATTTTTTAATATTATATATTGACTATAAAAATTATATAAAATTTATAAATTTAGTTATATGCATGTCATAAATTTTATAGTACAGTTCTGTATGAATTATAATTTTCATATAATAATTAATACATAATATTAAAAATTTTAGTATTAAATATATAAAATTATTAAATTTTGCTGGCATATGCATAATTTTCTCAAAATCTATCCAATTTAAATGTATGGAGTAATAAAATATTTCGGGGATATATATATATAACATAAAATTTTATCCAAATTATTTATTTTATTGAAATATTTAAAAAAATTACATATCACTTTCAATTTTTTAAAAAATTACACTTTTTATCAAAATTTACCTAAATTTATATATTATTTTATCTTTATAATAGTAAATATTTGAACACTTATATCTCACTATACAAAGTTCATGATATATTACACATAATATAAACAAAAATTTATGAAGCTGAAAATGAATAAATTTTAGAAAATGGATGTGAAATGTGTAGTTTTGAAGAATTCGGGTGAAATATATAATGTTAACAAAAACAGGGACTAGACTGTAATTGATCCCATATTGTCTGTTTTATCTTTTTCTTTTTTATTTTTTATGATAATTTCTGTTTTGTCTTTTTTCGGCATTTAACGGATTTGAATTTGAACGGAGGAACATTGAAGGCCCCATAGGGGCAATACGGTCATCTCATTTTTAAACGGCTCGATTCGGTCGACGGATCACGTGACATCCACGCGGCCCTTCGAGATTCGCAGTTTTTGAATTCTGCCCTCGTTCCATTTGGCACCCATTGTCTATCTTTCCTCCTCCGATATACCTTCGTCGCGGAGGAAGGAGAATAGCCGTGGAGGAAGGCGAGCGAAACCCGGAAATAATTGTAGAAAAGGAGATTCGGGCGAGTAAAACCCTAGTTCTTTCGATCGCTCCAGTTCGGGAAGGTAATCGGTTTTTGTTTTTCAGTTAATCGATCAGGAAATTGAGATCTGAGAGTTGGGTTTGTTTCTTTGATCGATTCTTTGCTGTTTCGTTTATCTCGCTGGTTTCTTGTTGGTTTTTTCAGGTTCTTTTCGGATTGCTGCGACTTTGGGAAATCTCAGTGAATACGGCCAGCGTCGGCCTCGTTCAGTTCCGCATCTGTCCTCCATTTCTCCTCCTCCTCCGATAGAATTCGTCTCAGAGAAAGAAGGAGAATAGTAGAGGAAGAAGATAAGAGCGAAATCTATATAAAAGGTGGAAAACAAGCTCGATTCAGAAGAGGATATCCCAGCTCTTTGATCGCTCCATTTCAGGAAGGTAATCTGGTTTTTTTTTATAATAATTTTATTTTATTTTTATTTTGCATTTAATCAATCAGGGTATATTGATCTGAAATTGGAGTGGTTTCAATCCTCGAATAATAAAGGGTTTTAGCTGCTGGAATTTTATCGAGGTAGCTGGAGATGGATATCCCGGAGGACACTAAATCATCGCCAAAAGAGTGCATTAAAGTTGCGGTGAACATAAGGCCCTTGGTATCATCGGAGCTGTTAATGGGATGCGTTGATTGCGTCACAGTCATTCCTGGGGAGCCTCAGGTGTGTAACATTCTTATTTTTGTAAATCATGAATGTTTTTATTCATCGATCTTAGTGTTTTCTTCAAAAACAAACAGGTTCAGATAGGTGCACATTGTTTTACATATGATCACATTTATGGGAGTTCTGGACCTTCTTCATCGTGCATATTCGATGAATGTGTTGCGCCATTGGTTGATGCGATTTTCCATGGCTACAATGCTACAGTTCTAGCGTATGGGCAGGTAGAGCATTTTTTTTCTCATTTTCATAAATTCTATGGCATTGATCTTACACAGTGATTGATTGGTCCTTTATTCCTCACTTTCTGTTGCCTCTTTGTTTATGTAGACTGGATCTGGGAAAACGTATACAATGGGCACCAATTATATGGGTGAAGGTAGTAGCGAGGGAATTATTCCAAAGGTTTTGGAAAGAATATTTTTGAAAGTCGACGAAATGAAGGAAAGGTCGGAGTTCCTGATTAGAGTATCCTTTATTGAGGTACGTAAGATATATTTTCTTCCATGCTACGTTAATATAATTTTAGTTGTCTTAGCTTTTTTGCAAGTTAATGCCTTGTATCTTTGCGAACTCTTCTGCTTTTAACAAATTGTGTAACATGCTTTTGGTAGCAGATTTTCAAGGAAGAAGTTTTTGACTTGTTAGATCCGAATGCTACTTTAAGGATTGATGGAAATTCTTCTTTTGCAAAACCGTCTAGAGCTCCAATTCAGATCAGAGAAACTGCAAATGGGGGCATAAGTCTTGCAGGTGTTACTGAAGCAGTAGTTAGATCAAAAGAGGAGATGGCCTTGCATCTAACACGTGGATCTCAATCACGGGCTACAGGAAGTACTAACATGAATAGTCAATCCAGGTTGGCATGGTGGATCTCTAGAGGATTAATTTACCTTTTGTTCTGGAAAATAGTGTTTTTGATGCAACCATTGCTCTGTAATAATTGGTTGACTGAAAGCATTGCTTTAGAACATCAATTTTTTGAATATATGCATACTGCTTTGAAGGATCTAAGCCTTATTATCTTTATTGTTCAAGTTAGTTGGACATGTGCTGTTGTAGTCTTTTAGTGCACTCAAATCAGAAGTTGCTGCCGTTTATCCAATGGACATGTCCTGCTGTTCATAAAGTATCTTTAAGTCCATTGTTGGTATGTACATTTGCTTAACTAGAACAAAGAAATGAATATATCGGTGATGTATATGGATAGTTCTAGTCACCATTCAGCAAAAACTAATACACGTTTCTTCATTCATCTAGATTAACTTTAATAATAATTTTGAATAACAAAAATTCTCCGGTGATGCCAGAGATAATATCATGCATGAATTCTTTGCTGTGTTAACCAGAGACCTAGCTTCGAATTGGTCGTCTTTCCTATTTCTTTATAGGCAAGCCTAGATAAACAGTTATTCTTTGTGATAGCAGTCCTCCCTGGATTAAGATAATAATGTCATATTTTTTATTGGGAAAATGTGCAATTTTGATTAGCTAAATGTCACATCTAATGGCATGTATCAGTTGTCTTTGGTTTTCTTTGCTTGATGAAGCACTTTCTAGAGACAATTTTTGTTACAGAGCATAGGCTGGCTTATGTTACTATACTGCAAAAATTTAAAGTATAATAGTACCAATTTTACATGCAACAAATAGTACGCTTTTTATAAAAGAGTACAATTTTTATTATGATGTTAATTTTGAAACTTGTCTTTTAATCTTTTTGACTTAATTTGCTTTTCTTAATGAATTTTTGGAAATCCTATTCCATTCATGAAGGCTGAAAAATGAGTTTGTTAACTGTTTTAAGTCACCTGGTCGTTATGTTCGAAGCCTACTTGAGCAATTCTTGCAACTAACTTAAATTACAACATAAAATTAGTATAAGAAGAATTGCAAAAAGAATAATATCTTGAGATCTTATTTTAGTATCTACTTTGAATCATGCTTTGATAGTAGATTCTTGCCATAGAATCAAGGCATTTTTGCTCGAAACCTTTCTTTATTTGTTACTTTAGGTGCATTAGGATATGGATAGATTCTCATATAAACTTTATGGCTTGTTTCATGCTAGTCGTTCACATGCCATCTTCACCATCTGTTTGGAGCAAAAGAAAATTGCTAGTTTCTCCGGAGATGGATCTATTAGCAATGATTTAGGCGATGATATCTTATTTGCAAAGCTTCATCTTGTCGACCTAGCTGGTTCTGAACGTGCAAAACGTACTGGAGCTGATGGGTTGCGGTTTAAAGAGGGTAGACATGCTTTATTATGCCAAATTTTTTATTTCTCAGTTCCAATTGTATTTTTACTAATAATTGCCAATTTATGCAGGCATACATATAAATAAGGGATTGTTAGCTCTCGGTAATGTCATAAGTGCCCTTGGTGATGATAAAAAGAGAAAAGAAGGCGGTCATGTCCCTTATCGGGATAGCAAGTTAACTCGTCTTTTGCAGGTATAAGTGTAATGTTCTTATCAAACTAGTTAAATTGATTAAATTAACCTTGGTCATCACATTGAACTTGGTTATCACATTGACCTTAGTCATCACTTATGAATTTATTTGCCAATTTATTGGTGACAATTTTTAATTGCTTATTCAACTAGTTAAATAGACTGAATTGATATTGGTCATCGCTTTTGAATTTATTTGTGACTAAATTTTTACTTACATGATCATGGCTCTATTGATCCATGAGAAAAGTTAGTGTAAGTTGTATGATTAGGGTTATTATGTTTCTAGAGCATTAAATGTTGAACACATTTGAAAATGGGGAAGCATTAAATCAGATCCATGGTGAAGAAAAACATAAACCATCAATTGTCCATTAGATTGAATTTAGTTTCTCGAGAGTTCTGAGAAGTAAAATAACAGGGTAATTCTTTTCTATGCACATGATTCTTTCAAAAATCTTAGGGCAATTTACTGATATTACATTTTAGTTCACTTTTTTTTGAAATCTTTCACTTGGTTCCTAATATTTTTAAATTTCTTTTACTTAGGCCCCTAGAATTTAAAATAGGAACTTTAAAGTAAAGCAAAATAGAGACCTAAAAGTTTCCTATAATTTTAATTAGAGAATTAAGTGAGATTTAAAAAATGTGGATCAAAGCGTAATTAGTACTTATACGAAAATGATAGGGCTTTATTGCCAAAAATCCTTCTATAGGAAAATTTGTTTTAATAGTTGTCAATACATGGTTTGTAGATATAGAAGCTAGAGATGTCAAAAACAAAGTTCATAAAAGTGAAAGCATCAAATAGTGATTGGTTTAATGAAAACATTAACGAATGCACTTTTTATAACAAAAATTTCAAGAAATGAAAAAAGAAGATTGGTAGATATGGAAGCAACAATTTGGATTTGATTTTGAAGAAAAACTATTGATTGAAGATATAACCACAAAGAGAAAAATTAACATGTACATGTGTTTGCTTTATCTTGCATCCATTACATGAGAGGAATATCCACTAACAACAAGCTATAAAATTGTTCTGTCTTGAATTGATGTAGAATATCTGAATTCAAACTATTAGAGAATTTCCTTGTTCTTGTTCCTGAATAAATGTGCAAATTGAAAAGATAAAATAAACGATGTACCAATACTTACTGATATCTTTTACCCCTATTTGGTCCCTACACCTTTTTGGTTTATTTTATTATAATAAAAAAATAATAATAAATTTATTTTTATAATATTTTACACAACTTTTAATATAAAAAATTCTACTTTATTTTATATCATAATATTCTATTTTTAATACAACAATCAATTTCATTTCACATCTTACATAATTTTTAATTTAACTAAATTTATTTTTGTTCATACACATATCTCAAGGCAAGCCAACAATTTTCGTGGAACGACTAAATTTGTCTCTTTACCAAATAGGAATATGCTAGCTTTTCAATAGAAGACCAAGAAGATGAGTGCGCAATTGTGTTTTTGAGCTTTTCATGATGCTTTCAATCATTTATTAAGCTTTATGTGGAAGGTCTGCAGCAGTCTGCCACATTTATGCTATTTTAAATTTTGCAATCCTTGAACAGACGATCCACATATTAATTTAGCTTGCTAACAACTAGGCGTTGCAGACAGGAATTAAAGTTTTGCGATTTATTTCTTGGTGATTGCATATAGGTAGATTTATTTTATCATATGGCCCTAGCAACTTTTGTGGCAAGTTAACAAGTTGTAATTGGATCTTTTTTTATTTTCAGATATATGACTTTCTTTTTTTTTGAATAAGACATATTACTTTTCTAGGTTAGTATGCAGACTAAAAATTCAGTGCTGATTGACATTGACAATTATTGGAATGCACTCACTACTTATTTTATTTATGTGTGAAGCAATTCTAAACAACAGCCATAACCAATCCATCATTTGTCATTGATGACAGCAACTCTTATGTTTCCTTATGACTGTTGCTCAGCTTCCTTATGTCAATTGCTGTAGTTGCTGTTAATGATGGTTTTGGAAAGTTTGAAATTGTATTGGTTCAGTAGTCTGCTTAGAATCTTGATTTTGGAAATATATTTGCATAAATATTTTGTATTACTGTCAGAAGTCTGAAGAGTGGACTTTCAGAAAGCCTGTTTGATATTCAAATTTCTTATAAGCATTTATTTGACAGGATTCTCTTGGAGGAAACAGTAAAACTGTGGTGATTGGTGAGCTAAAGTTCTCGATGGCATACTTTTCCATTGTTCAATGGCATAATTCTTTGCCATCTGTCTGTATGTAGCTTCCTCTTATTGGATATGTTTGAATGGCAGCCTGCATTAGCCCTGCTGATACAAACGCTGAGGAGACTATTAATACTCTTAAATATGCCAATCGTGCCCGAAATATCCAAAACAAGGCAGTGGTATGCTCACATTATTTTTTAAAATATTCTGTGATTGCTTAGATTAGTGATGTTTTTAACTGTTTGTTTGGCCATTCAGATAAATCGTGACTCCACAACAGTTGAAATGCAAAGGCTTCGCAGTCAGTTAGAGCAATTACAGACCGAAGTTCTCTTTTATCGTGGTGGCGGTGCACCACTTGAGGAACTTCAGGTAAAAATGTCATCCATGTGGCTTCCTTTGATTGCAAAAGATGTTCAACAAGGAAGATATATTCTTTCCTTTTAGGTTCTTCGTCAGAGAATATCTTTGCTTGAGACAAGCAATTCTGAACTCCTTCAGGAGTTGAAGGAGCGTCAAAACAGATGTGAGCAATTATCAAAACGTGCTTTAGTTGCTCAGGTACATGGTAAATTATAAACTAGAGAAATGTTGAATGGCTGTTAGTATCCACAATACACTTGTGTAACTTCTATCAAATGGAACTATGTGTTACCTTTCCCGACTGCAGCTTTTCTTTTTAATTACTCCACTACTTCGATTCTTCTTGACATATATCATTTTTTCCATGAGTTGTATGACACTGCTTTGCTTAGATACTCTTTTAAGCACATCATTAATTTATGCCATCATAATTGGAATCAGGTTGAAAAAGATAAACTAATTTTGAAGATTGAAGCAGCTCAGAAAGGAAAACAATGGGATGAGATCGGTGGTACAGAGGAAATGCAGGTATCAGGAATGACTTTTTTCATTATTATTTCTATGGCTTTTTCTCTTTATGACTTTATCATAGAAAGTGTATTTTCTTACTGCTGACTTGTTTTTAAACTGTTTTAGAAGTTAGACTTGCTGAGGAGTTATGCATCAAAGGTTCAAGAACTGGAGACAGAACTTATGCGGATGCAAAATTCATGCAATACTAACCGAAGTGCCTTTATGGATTGCCTTGCTTTGGAGAACGATGTTCTTTCTCCATGTCTTAATATTTCAGGATCAGACTGTGATGGAGGGAACATTGATGATTCTGGTAAGTTTGTGACTTGTGTGTCTGTGTATATGTATATACTAATGCAAATTGTTATGAAAATAATCTTGAGCCATAAAATAAATGTAATTCTTTAGGACCTTGGATTGCTGCATGAATCTGATTTGAACTCCTGAATATTATCACTAAACCTTCTTGTCCTGATATTAGCCATGTTTCCAGATGTAAAAGGTGCTATGTCACCTTGTGTGATGAATGTGTATTCCATTATCAATGCTACTTACTAGTCCGGTGTTGGAAAGGTATTAGTACGTAAGGAGTGAAATAAGTCAGGTCCTTTAGTTACATTATGATCTACAAGCCTAAGACCAAGCCTCTTAGTATAGTTAGTTTTTTTTTTTGCTTTTTTTTTTCCGTATTTCCTGGTATTCTATGTTTGATTTTGATGTCAAGAATAGATTGGCTTATTATGGTAGAAGGCTGATTTAGATTAATGAATTAAAGAAATTTGTCAGGTGCTATATTTTTATATGTTTGCATTTTGAACAAAATTTATTGAAAATATCTACTGTGGATCATACCTCTAGGTGGAGCTGACGAGGATGAAGCGGAAAGGGAACATTCTTCAGTTCAGGATAAACTGGGCAAGGAGCTCAAAGAGTTGGACTTAAGACTTGAACAGAAGGAGGTATACATGGAATTCTTGCATTCTAGATTTACACAAACTTCTGTTGTGCTCTTGGTGGAGATAGAAATAGAAATCATATACCAAGTTCATGGCTTAAGATCATCATTTAAGTAATATTTTCCTGTTTCAACTCTAATTTATCAGCTGTTTTAAGTGTTGAGTCGTTATAACCTATATATAAATTTTATTGTCAGTTATTTGCAATATTAACTCTACTCTATATGTCATAATTATCTCTGTTTGGAAATGGAAGTTGCAAATAATTTGGTTGTCTGGCTAACTTTCTTAATCATGTTTCTAAGCCGAAGGTACCTTTTAACAATTAGTCTCTTGATTAATTTTTTGTTTATTCTCTAATTGTTTCTTGTGCATACCATATTTGGAGTTATACCAGTTTTATTTGACTTCAGCACTTCAGCTTTCATTTACTTTTAACATGTTTTGGGTTTAACTTTCATTCCTGTCATTATTTTTGATTTCAATAACTAGGCGGAAATGAAAAGGTTTTCAAAGATGGATACATCTGTATTGAAGCAACATTACGAAAAGAAACTCTTGGAATTGGAGCAGGAAAAGAAATTTTTGCTGGTGATTTATTCTCCTGTATTATAATTACTTCTAATACTGCAAAGCATGCATTTGATGTAAGTTTCTTGTATGTGCAGAGAGAGATTGAGGGACTTCGCCTTAACCTTGCAAACATATCATCAACTTCAGATGAAAGTGCGCAAAAACTTAAAGAAGAATATCTGCATAAGCTGACAATGCTTGAATCTCAGGTTTTCTAATTATGGATATTTTGATGTTTGCTTCTTCTCTCTGTATTCACATATAAGTTTCTGATGTTCAGGTCTCTGATCTGAAGAAGAAGCAAGAGGCACAGTCTCAATTATTAAGGCAAAAGCAAAAGAGTGATGAAGCAGCAAAACGCCTACAAGATGAAATTCAGAGGATAAAATCTCAAAAGGTTTATCTCTTTGCTTATCGAATCTGGATAATTTCATGCCTCATCATCTACAGCAACTCTTTCTTTCAGGTTCAGTTACAACAGAAGATAAAGCAGGAATCTGAGCAGTTTAGGTTATGGAAGGCTAGCCGGGAAAAGGAAGTTCTGCAGGTTATTTTTTTGAATTCTTTGTTGTAGATTTTCCTTGTTTTGATGCATTGAAACTACTAATACTCCAGTCAAATAGCTAACTACTCAACTAGCTATATAATCGGCTAGTTTCATGCTAACTTCAAATGACTAGCCAACTAAAGGACAGTGAAACTATGTGGAAATAAATTTCCCTTCTCTATTCTGAAAGCCCCACATCTTTCTAAAGAATATGAATGCATTGCTAGTATTAGATACAAGAAATTGCTAGGGTTGTTGTGAAAGGAATTAGTACATGAGTGGGCTTTCATGGGTAAAATTTATTTTACCTAAGTAAAATATTTTTGATGGAAGGAAGTATTATATACCAAATGAATTGATATGATCATAGATCAAACATCTTGGTGAAAGAGATTGCATATGGTTAGAAATACTTCACTAATTTTTGTTAAGTCATAAGGTTGGAAAACCTTAATTTAATCAGGGAAATCATATAAATAGATTGGTGTCTGTGTGTGTGGTGTGGGAAGAGAAGCTTCCATGGTACAGATAATTGAAACAATGAATTTTTTGTAGGATTTGTGAACATGCCACGTAGAAAATTGTCTTTACATGTACATACTTCAGTTAAGTTGTTTACCTCTTGCATTGAAGAATAGTGAATAAAATGAAGTCACTTTTGTTTTCTTAGTATCCCATTTGTGTAAAGATTGCTGAGCATTGATGTTGCTATTTTTTACACAAGAAAGGTTTAAAATATAACAAAAATGCTTTGATAGTATTTTACTATTTGCATTTTTTCAAAAATAATTATAAATTCAAAGATATACAATTACTACTGGGCCATAGGCCATCTTGTAAAGGGTTAGATGTTTTAAATTCGGGCTTTTGTGAGCCCCAAGTATCTTTAGCATATGATTGGGAGAAAGAAAGAAACACTAATGCTAAATTGAATTTATGTTGCAAAGCAAATAAGCATGCATATGGTGTGTTAGAATGTACAACCTTAGGTAGAGAAATTTATGAGAAAATACAATTAAAAATGTCGCCTAACTAACAGATCACATGAATTAAGATTAAGACTGGGTAAAACATCTTCAGCATTTTTTTGGCAAATAAAAAGCTAATTAAGCTTTTTGATTGTTGATAAACTACATGTTCGAATTTTAATTAGAAACTTAAAAAAAAAACTGAATGTATTTATTAAAATTGATTGAAAAGACCATATGCATTCTTACTCTTATAAATTGATCATCTATCTATCCGGTTAACATTATACCTTCAGATCAATATTTGACATCTATAATACGACTCCTAAACAAACACTTCATTGTTTTTTTTTAATTCTAAAAACGCTTGATTCTTAATTGCACGCTACAAGCATACATATATGGACACACCTAAGGACCATGCCACATAGCAATAGATAGAGAAATGGATGGATGGATGGAATCCATTTGTTGTCCACTAATTCAAACTTTGATTTTTGTGCATTATTCATCAAGTACATTTTCGCCCCACCTAGTGGGATTAAGGCTTGGTGGTTATTGTTGTTGTTATTCATCAAGTACATTTTCTTTACTAAATATTATCTCTCTATTGCAAGCTTATCATTTTAAACTATGCAATGCACATAAATGATGATGTTTTACCACACATTTTTTAATTTACGAACTTATCAAAATAGCTTTGCAAAAAAAATAAACAATGAAATAGTTTTATTTTTTTCAATTCTGCCATTAAAGTAGTTTTGATATTGTAATAAATACCTAAAATTAGTTCATTTTGTTCAAGGTTTAAAATTATTTATTTTTTGTGAAGTAGCTTATTTGATGAAGGTTACTTCTTCATTTTATTTGGGTAAGAATATAAAATCATGGGTAAATTACTAATAGGTCCCTATAGTTAATACATTATTACACTTTGGTCTATGATTTTTAAACATTTGCTGACAGATCCCTCTCATTTAAACATTATAAGTTTATAACTTTTAAGATCCCTAGAAGTAAAGTTAATTACATAAAAAATCCAAACATATGTATTGCGTCAGTATTTAAGGAATATTTCGTTACCATATTTATAGAATTTTCCTTTTACTTTTATCTTCTCTCTCTCTCTCTCTCTCTTTCTTTGTATCCGTGTGATCTAAAGGGGGTGTTGCCCTCTCCTTCCTCTACCTCTCTCCCTCCTCTTTATGTGCCTAGTAGAATGCCAGTGTCATCATCGACATCCTCAATTAGCTTGAGCAACGAGAGAGAGTGTGAGATAGTGAGTGAGAGAGAGAGAGAGAGAGAGGATAAAAGGGGATAGGGGATGATTGAATGGTTGATGACACCACCAACCGATGATCTGCTAAGCACAGAAAAAAGGAGGAGGAGGAGGAGGGAGATAAAAGAGAATAAATAAAACATCAAAGAGTGGCAAGCCAAGTGGTAAATTAGAAAATTTTTAGGAGGCAAAAGCAGAAGGACCTTGAAGTAATATTAGGTTAACCATAGGGACCTATTAGCAAGCTTTACAAATCATAGACCAAAGTGTTATTCTAGCTTAGCTATAGAGACCTATTTGTAATTAATCCCTTTCGGGTCATTTGCTACAAGCTTAAGCTTTTAGGTCAGTCGATAACCAGAGATTTAACACAGTTTTTAAATTTGAGCTCTGGTGACCCTCATTTATCTTTAACGTAATATTGAAAAAAAATGATCTATGCTGTATTGAGTCCACATGGCAAACTATATTAGCATACATGTAGTGGGGCATGTAAAATATAAAATTATTCTTGTGTATTACCCACTAACTTAAGCTTCTAAGATAGTTGGTAACCTGAGATTTAACAATTTGAATTTATTTGGTCTGATGTTTTATTTAATTTTTTCTCACTGTTTCCTAAATGTAATTTTTTTAACTTTTGAATAGCTTAAGAAGGAGGGTAGGAGGAATGAATATGAGATGCACAAGCTATTAGCTCTTAGTCAGAGGCAGAAGATGGTAATTTTTTGTAATCTCTTTCTTTTTTTATGTTTAATCATACAATTTTATTTACTTGTATAATATATGCATATATAGTTTTTTATATATTATATTCTTATTTTAAGGTTTTACAAAGGAAGACTGAAGAAGCTGCTATGGCTACAAAAAGATTGAAAGAGTTGCTTGAAGCTAAGAAGGCTTCTTCTCGTGAGGCTTTGGGTATTAAATTCAATGATAATTGTTATCCTTGAGAGCTAATGACTTATTGCTATTGTCATGCCTAAAAAGCTTCATCGTCATGCAGGCAGTGGTCTTGTCACAGGCCATGGAATTCAGGTATAAATTAATTTAAAAAGTTTTATGCAAGCTATTTTGTCCCAACACATCTAAAGCAAATTTTGGCTCAAATTGATATTTGCTTTGTAATAGGCTTTGATGCAGGCAATTGAGGATGAGCTTGAAGTTACCGTCCGAGTGCATGAGGTTCGCTTAGAACATGAACGACAAGTTAAAGAGTAAGGCACCTTGTGCATTCTTTGTTGCCAATCCTTTGCCATAAATTTTAAAGAGTTTGGTTTTAGAACAGTTTTCTACAATTTAGTGTTCAGATTCAATTTTCTTTGGCAGCTTGTGTTCTTGCTACATGCTTTATTTATAATTATAGCGTCATAAATAGTAGGTAAGGCACCTTGTGCATTCTTTGTTGCCAATCCTTTGCCATAAATTTTAAAGAGTTTGATTTTAGAACAGTTTTCTACAATTTAGTGTTCAAATTCAATTTTCTTTGGCAGCTTGTGTTCTTGCTACATGCTTTATTTATAATTATAGCGTCATAAATAGTAGGTAAGGTCCATCATTCTAGGAATATTAGGTAGCAGTTAATTAATTTAACATGCTATTTACTTTATAAACATATGTTAAGTATATATATTGAAATCATACTTACTGTGAACCAGTGGCATAATTATTATTTTGAAAAGCTTGTTCTATTTTAGATAGCATGTGAAAATTTTAACTTAGGGAGAAAAAATGTTTACCAATTGTGTTATTTCTTTGTTCTGCTTATCATTGTTTGAATTCTCATTTTTTGTTTTCAAAGTTGATTAATACCCTCTTATTTTGCTAATGCAGGAGGGCTGCAATGGCAAAGGAGCATGCCAGGCTGAAAGAGGAAGCGGAATTGGCCAAGCAGAACATTTTAAGGCCTGTACCTTACTTTCTTTTCTTTTGATTTTGTACTAGGATTCATAGATCTATTGCTATTTTGTTGAACTTTGGTGTTCATAAAATTAATTTTGCTTCTTCAGTGATCATCCCCAAACAATGTCACCAAGTGCTCGAAATTCAAGGATTGCAGCCCTTGAAAACATGCTGGCAACTTCATCATGCACTGTTGTTTCTATGGCATCACAATTATCAGAGGCGGAGGAACGTGAGCGAGTATTTAGTGGTAGAGGAAGATGGAATCAGGTTCGAACGCTTGCTGAAGCCAAAAATTTAATGAACTATTTGTTCAACTTGGCATCATCTTCAAGGTATAATTCGATATATCTTAAAATTATGACAGCTGTGTTTCCATAATAATTCTATAAGATTCATTTATATTTGCATCTTTGATACACTGTGCATCCTTGCAGTGGCAAATGACATGTATATTAGAGATTTAGAAGCTGATTTCTTACTTTTTATTCTACCTACCTTCTCTTTTGAGGAGATGGATTCAAATTACTCTTATCTGATTTCTTACTTTTTTATTCTACCTACCTTCTCTTTTGAGGAGATGGATTCAAATTACTCTATCTGATTTCTTACTTTTTTATTCTACCTAGAGAAGAGATGGATTCAAATAACTCTATTGTATATTTCCTCCTGTTTAGATATCAAAAGCTTAGCACATCATTTGTACATTTCTTTAGGTGTCAATTGCGAGATAAGGAAGCCATCTGCAAAGAGCAGGGTTCACTACTTATCGAACTCAAGGAAAAGATCTATAAATTAAATAGCTTGATTAGACAGCTTCAAGCGCAGAATGTTGCACAGAATGAGCAAAAGAAAGAGGTTAGTTATCTGCCAATGATTACTCAAACCTACTTGCCTAAAAAGTTTGTTGTTGGTTTCTTCTACTTTATCTCAAGGACACCCTGCCATTATGATCGTGATTGTTATTCATTCTTAATGTTTGATCCGATTTTTCTGTAACATTCTCTTGTTTATTTATATGTATTCAGTTATTAGTTACTTATTTTTGATAGAAATTATTAGTTACTCAGCATTTATGTCCACAACTTGCATAAAATCTTACATTTTCATCTTTTGGTTGCTTAGGAGAACTTTGCTTTTTGATTAGTTAATGTTTACCTTTTAACCAATCATTTTTACAATAAAAGCTAATAACAGTTTCTCAATATTTAATAAAAAAGGCCTTCCTTAGTGGAGAAATACCATGGGGCCTAAAGTCTAACCCAATACGTAAGTGAATGGATACTCATTAATCCAAAAGTCTAAGCTGGTGTGATCTATATATCAATACCACAACTTATTGTTGAACTATCAATAGGGGATAATTGCTCATGTGCATTTCCAATAATCTCTCTGATGCGGGACGGATGAATGATGATGCAGTTTAGAGATCAACAATTTTATAAAGCAGATTTTCACAAACTAATGCTTGAATATCAGAGAATAATTTTGTGATGACTGAGAAATTAATTAAGCCCGCAAAACCAATTACTTTTAAAATTTTAAATAAATTAGATCGAAGGTAATTGAAAAATTACCAATTCAGATTAGGGCGCAATCTGGTTTTCAATAAATCAGAAACAAGGAATAGAATTGAGGGTCTCACAATATTTAACCAACAGTAATTTAAATTCGCTCAGTAATGAAAGGTCACACAGGTGGAACAAATTCAAGCAAATCACAAGCGAGCATAAAAATCCAGATTATTTGATTTTACCAGGTTAGAGACTTTGTCGAAATTCGTACCTGAGTTAGAGAATTCAGGAAACAAAATGTAATTTTTTTAAAATAGGGCAGTAGCGCGCTCGGGCTGCGCCGACGAATCGGGCGCAAGCGTGTGCTGGCGTGCGTGGGCGACACGAGCGCACTGCGAGGGCGTCGCGCGCGCAGGTGGAGCTGGGGCGCGCGCAGGTGGGACTGGGGCACGCGCAGACCGTGCTGGGACTGCACGATTGGGGAGCAGGTGCGTCTGAAGGAACTGTATGAGAAGTTAAGGTGAATGATGGAGGTGCAAGATGAATGGAATCGAACTCGGAGGGGAGGAGCTGGAGCAGGTGGAGTTTAGGGATTCTCACCCAAAGCCCAAGCCCTTCCCTATTCAGGATATCGATTCATTCCAGAATCAAATAATCTCAAGGGAAACACAAATCAGATTTATTCAACATTAAAAAAATAAGAGTAATAGGGAGGCATTTATATAGGCCTCCATACAGACTGACTCAATAAAGAAAAATACATAATGTAATAAATTCCTCACACAATGCCTAAAATAATGACCACTGAAATAGAAACAACTAATACAAAATAAATGCGAGAAATAAAATCATCCCAAAATGAAATCTCCAATCAATCAGAATGAATAGAAGATTTTCAATCTATTGAGTCAGCGATCCGCAGCATCCATCTTTCCCAATCTGTCCTAATAGTCAATCAATCCAAATCGAAGCAGCATGGCTAGATCTCGGCTGTCAACTGTAAACTCTGCCAGGAATGAATCGACGGTCGATCGTGGTGTCCCCACCACTCTCTCATAATAGAATCCACGACATTGGTAGATTCACATTCATAGGTCATTTAAACCCATCAAGTGTATGTACATCAAGAGTCCACTTAACTTGGAGCCATAATGGGAGACATTGCTTTTGGAGTTTTGCTCAACTATGGTTGAAGGAGCCAAGACCTACAGGAGCACTTCATGAGCCACTTAATCTCAAATAAACCATCGGCTCTGATGCCACTTATTAGGAGAGAAATAATGGAGGGCCGAAGTGTGGCCCAATATGTAGGATCAAGTATGACGTCTAGAGGGGGGGGTGAATAGATGTAATTAAAATTTAATTTAATTTACTAGATATAACAGTTAGTGCAAAATACAGGCGGAAGCAAATATAAGTACAGACAAGAAGAAAATATCGCATTCACAAAGAACACACGATATAACGTGGTTCGGCTCAAATTAGAGCCTAATCCACCCAACCCCGATCAGAAAGATATCACTATAAGACACTCCTTGGTTTAGGCGGAGATGCCCATACAAAACCTCCTCTATCCACTTACTAGAGGCCCTCCTCACTTTTAAGTGAGGGCTCACTCACTCACCTCCTCCAACCCTTATTTGGAGGCCCTCTTCACACACACAGTGAAGGCAGAAAAGAACAACTAAAATATTACAAAAAAGAAAATCACTCACTCTTCATTCTTATGATTGAATCTTGAGAGCTACTAGAAGAGTGGATGAAGAGTTTGAGC